>PVJO010011066.1:0-61207 GCA_004026905.1 Hystrix cristata
GGTATTGTCTTTGTAGTCCCATAACTCTTACTTTACATAGTAATGGCCTCAAAATACAAGAGTAGTGACAAAAAGAAGGTACCAGAGCATAAAACATGAAAGGACAGAGTAATGCTGGTACTGTGTGGCAATGCTGCAGTTCATGTAGGAAAAATCTTACTGTGTGTAGGGTGTGTGGATCAGTGGTTTCAGGCATCCACTTGTGTGAATGGTTGTCTTGGAACCCTGTAAATAATGGGGAGCTCCTTTATGGCATCTTTTTACTATTGTGGGTGCCTTTGCGGATTATGGGTGCTGTGCTTAACTTTCTCCTTTTCTTTTTTCCCTTGATAAGAGCAGTGTTTGATGGTTTTTTTTTGTTGTTGTTTTTTTGTTTTTTTTTGTTTTTTTTTAACTGTTTGGGTCATTGTCCAAGTACCACGTAGGAATCTGTTGCCAGTTATTTGGTGTTTTCATATTGTAAAAATAGATCATCACCATATAAAAATGTGTATTAGTTATCTATTACTGTGTAACAAATTGCCCCACAATTTAGTAGTTTAAAATGACAAATGTTTCTTATGTTTCACAGTTGCTGAAGAGTAGGAATGTTGAAAGTAGCACAGCTGGGTGGTTCTGGCTCAGAGCCACTTATTCTCATATAAATTGTAGTTAATTTGTTGGCTAGAGCTATATAGTCATTCCAAGTTTTAAATAAATTTGCACAGTCACAGCAGATAGTCATTGCAGAAGCTTTTTCTTCTGTTATCCAGTCTTCAGCTCACTGCTAGTCACTTCCTTTCTTTTTGCCGGCACCGATATTGCCTCATTTTGTTCTCTTTCTTTGAGGATCTTTTTCTTTTCATCAGGATATGTCTTGTAAGTCTATGTTTGGGTTCATTTTTCTTTGCATAATTCCAGGAATCATAAATCATGCCCAAGACAGTTGTTTCACCACCTCCAAAATGGGTTCTCAATCCAAATAAAAACGTCTGGTATAGTCTTATACATTTTGGCTAAATTTACTTGAATCTAATTCTAAGTGCACACACACACAAACACATGCAGAGACAGTTGTTAGAAGGCTTCAGTTCTTAGCTGGGTGTCTTCCAAAGTCCTTTTATTCCTTACCAGCAACATACTGTCACTTCTGCCATATGTTAGACGCGGTCACAGAGACTAACACTGGTCAGAGAGGCCTACACAAAGATCTGAGTAAGGAATCACCAGTGATCCCCTTGCACAGTGACTTCCCAAAAGAGCAGCATGGTATTTCAAAGTGAAGAACTAATTTTCATGCTTATATTCTAAATTTTTATCTAGATACAACGTATTTCTATTTAAAATTATGAGTTATATTTGTATATTCTGCCATGTTTTGTGGAGGAAGAAATATTTTGTTATATTTACATTTGAGAGGTAACCTTGACAAGTTTGTGATTAGGATTAGTTTTTTAGTTTCTTTTAATTCTTTCAGTAGCATTTGATGTCTTATTAATGTATGACCTGAGGAATTATTTTCATAAAATTTTTAGAAGGAGATCTTTACCTAAATTTCCTTGTCAAGTATTTATTTGAAGGTAAGGGTTGTTTTTTTCTTCCCCCAGATAACATATTTTTTTGAATGGAGAAGATCTCTCCAGTGTTAAATAGTAGGGAAGGAGTAGCAGCTTATATTTATATAATGCCATTACATATGTAAAAGGAAAACATGCTTCCCCTTCATGCATGGAAGTAGATAGGAAAAGTTTTTGGAGCTGACACTTGTTTAGAAGCGATTCTGTAATAGTTCTTAATCTTTTGGAGGGTTTATAGACCCCGCTTTGAGATTCATGAAAACAGTTGTTTTTCTAGACAAATGGGCTGATGCACGCAAGGGCAGTTTTGCAGTTCAGGGTGAGTTTACAGGAAATCTATGGACTTTAGGTTGAGAATTCCTCCTTTTAAAGCTTCTGTGATGGAAAGCAGTACTTTTTTATTTTCAATATATAAAGGGAAACAGTCCTAACTCTAATTGGAAGTATGTGTTTTCATATTATATGGCTTCTACTTAACCTATCCTAATGATGATTTTTGTTTTTGAATTTTGCTTCCAATTTAGCATCTGGAGCATAAGAACAGTGCTTATTTTCTTCTTTTCCAAGAGAACAGAAAGAAATAGTAAGTTTAAATTCCAAGTTTTTCTAAATATATTTTAAAAAATCTAAGTGTGCTGGTTTATAAGGCAGGTTGTGAAATAGTATATTTGAATAACAATGTACTAAATATTGAAGCATTGTTCACTGTGCCTGTAATAAAAATATAAAAGAAAATGGAAGTTTTGTTACTTATATGCATTAACTATATTATATATTTCATATCTGACCCAAGATAATTCTTCTCCATTCAGTGTAGCCCAGGCAAGCCAGGAGCATCCAGTCTACAGGCTACAGGTTGGAGAAGCATATGAAAGCATAAGAAGGTTATGATTGATTAAAATAGTTCTATTTTTAATTTGTGTTTGCTCTGCTTAAATTTTTTTGTTTAAACCAGAAACATTTTTAAAAATCAAGCTATTTTTATTTATTTTTTTGCAGTGCCGTGGATAAATTCAGACCAATCTTGTTAGGTGGATCTTTGTAGGAAACATGTTATACAAGTAAAATACAGTACACATCTTTTGAGTTGTTTTGTTAATCGTACGTGTCTCTTTAACCTCATAGTCCCTTGGCTTTTGTTTAAATTGAAATGCATAAGTTATGACAAAGTTTGCTTATGTATATGTTCTACATATATGTAAATTTTAAATATTTTTCAGATGTCGAAAATATGTATTATAATTAGCCTGATATACATATTTTAAGTGAACTTTCTATATGTTGTTTTGTTATTTTAATTTTTCTGAATACAAAAGTGACTAAATTGTATGAGTCCACATAAACCTATCACCCAGTATAAACAGTTATTAGCTCATAGTCAAATTTGTTTCATTTTTATCTTCATCTGCTTCCTTACTGCTTGCATTATTTTATATCCCACATGAGTCTGTCCACAGCAGATCCTTTAAAAGTATATAACACGATGCATTATCATACTTAGAAAATAATTCTTAATATAATAAAAATACCAAATATTACATTTTCAGTTGTCTCCTAAGTGTCATTTGATTAAAATATATTTCTTTGATTCAGGATTCAAATAAGGTTTGTACAAATCTATGACTTTCAAACTGTCCTCCTCCCTCACAACCTTTCTCTAGGTACTCTAGGGAGGCTCTGTGGTATGGCCCAAATAGTCATTTCTTTGCCTACACCCTTGACTCTTTGACCCCGCCTCCCCATCCTATGTATCTGACAAACCCTACCCTGTTTAAATGTAACTATATACTTAATCCATGGCTGGTAAACACTATTTACATACATTTAAATGCTTAATCTTACCAGAGGCAGCTCAACTTGTTAGAGAAAATTCATACGACATAGTGTCTAGACTTTTAAATCTGATTGCAAATGTCAAATATGCATTCAGCTGTTCTATGTGGTGCTATTATAGTTCCCTAATAAATTCACTTTTTTCTCTTTAAGAGCATTATTTGATACGGTATTTTCCCTTAAATCATTAATACCTAACCACATTAAAAAAAAATTTAAACCACTAACCCCTGGAAAATATACCCACTCTTAACTCATACTCTTACTTTATACAGAAAATAGATGTAGGGGCTGAGGATTTAGTTCAGTGGTTAGAGTGCCTGCCTTGCAAGCATAAGGCCCTGAGTTTGATCCCCAGCACCAAAAAAGGAAAAAAAAAATAGACGTAAATAGATGAGAGCTACTTTCAGTACCAAATGTTTGAAGTTTGCTTTGTCTGTACTTGGTATGTTTTTGTTTTTCATGGTCTTCTGGAAGATGCCTTGGTATCCTGCTTATAGCTAATTCTTATTTATACCCTGGATTCTAGATACTCCGACTGTCTGAAGAACTTTCCTTTTGCAGTTGTCTTCTCTTTTGCATCTGTTCATACTGGATTATTCCTACTGACATAATCCTGCCTCGGTACAACCATGGGAAGGGGGCAGTGAGTGACCTGGCCTAACCTCCTGTTCCTTTTATGCTATACCCCATTTCTCTTTCTTTTTGAAAGTAAAATTTCCTGAAAATTTGTCTATAGTTGGTATCTCTTTCTCCTCTACTTTATTCCTTCTCAATCTACTTTATTTAGGTTTTATTTCCACCAATTTTTATTGCAGTGATTTACATCAAGGTCATTAATGATCTGTTTTGATCCATGCCTTGTTCAAGCCATTTGGTCTCTTTTCTTAACCAACTTGATTTCTGAATAGTGTTTGAATTTATCACTTACCTACTCTTCCTTGAAATGTTTGTATCTTTATACCTCTTTGACAAAAATTTCGTTCTTTTAGTTTTATTTGCGAACTTTACTAGAATACTGCTCTGAGCTTTCTCTTTTGATGGTTTAGATTTGTGGTATTCAACAGAACCTTCTATGATATGAAAATAATCTGTATTTACTGTTCAGTATGGTACCTCCTATTCATTTGTGGCTATGAGCACTTGAAATGTGACTAATACTACTGAAGAACTGGATTTTAAATTAAGTTAAATTTAAATTTAAATTGTCCTGTGGCCACTATATTGGACAGTACATCTCTAGGTGATACTATTCACTCCCACAGGTGTAAATATGGTGTCATGTTTTTGTTAATGACTCTCAAATCTTAATTAAGTCCCTGGTTTAGATTCTTCTCTTCAGCTACAGATGTGTACCTCACCTCTGTGATTGACATTTTTTTTTTTTTTTGGTGCTGGGGGTTGAGCTCAGGGCCTTGTGCTTGCAAGGCAAGCACTCAAAGCACTGAGCTAAATGCCCAGCCCTGGGATTGACATTTCTACTTGGGAGTGCAGTAAGCATTTTATACTTAACATGTCCAAAACAGAGTTATTCTTGCTTTTCCCTTTTAGTCCCACTCCCCCGTATCTCCTCTGTGTGTCTTCCCCCTGTCTATATAGTATGATACTGATGTGTATAGTATACAACTAATTGTTAATATCTGTATTAGTCAGGGGTCTCCAGAGAACAGAACCAATAAAGACGTCTATCTGTCTATCTCTCTAGTATCTGTTTGTCTATACCTGTCTGTCTGTCTGTCTATCTAGGAGTACTAAATTCTGCACCTAGCAAGCTGGAGACTCAGGAGAGCCAACGTTTTACTTCCAGTCTGATTTTGATAACTAAGAGCACCAGTGGTATAAGTTCTGGTATGAAAGCTTGTAGGTTTAAGACCCAGGTAGAGAGAAGTTTCAGTTTGAGTAAAAAGACATGAAGAGATGGATATCCCAACTCAAGGCAGTTAAGCATGGAGAGTTCTTTCTTACTTGTGGGAGGGAGGATCAGCCTTTTTATTCTGTTCAAGCCTTCAACTGAATAGATGAGAGTTACTTCATTAGGGAGGGCAATCTGCTTAATTTGGTTTATCAGTTAAAATGTTAATCTCACCTCAAAACATCCTCACAGATATCTAGAATTGTGTTTGACCAAATATCTAGATACCTTGTAGCCTAGTCAAATTGACATAAAATTATCACAAGATTAAAAATCTGAAATCATTCTTTATTTCATATTCTTTCACTTATTTATATATATTCATATTATTTTTTCATATACAGAATCTGCTAAAAATATATATATCAGGAAAAGAATAATTTCAATAACTATATTAACACTAAATTTATTGAGACATAATGAGATTAATACAGGTTACCTCTGACCTCTACAATTACAACAGACACTCAAAATGGTAGCCATTAGCTTCCAGACATTTATTAATAAGGTGAATCGCTGAAGTGCACATACTTTTTTTGGCAGGCTGTGTGTTTGTAAAACCTTATTTGAATCACTTTGTATCACTTTTACCTTGAAATTATCTGAGATCTGACTAATTCTCTTTTTATCTACTACTCTTCTACTTTGTCATAATCTTTTGCTTTTCTTATTCCATTTTTTTTAAAGTTAGTCTCTCTCTAAGGTATAGATCATGTTTTTTAAATTTAAAAACACTTTTATTAGTATATGTTTGTAGTACATAATGTTTACATTCTTTGTGTGGAGTTGGTGCATATGTAAAACGTATCTTAATTCCTTTTATTGTCCCCTTTCCTTCTTCCTGCCCCACTCCCTGATCTCTTGATCTCCTTCCCGTTTGAGAAAGATGTCTCTTCCTACTTTCTATTATCTATCTTTCATTTATTTATTTTTTAATCTATTATTTTGCTCCTTATTTATCCTCTGAGTTTCTTGAGTAAGAGAAGCCATGAGATATTTAAGCTAATATTGTTTATTTCACTTAATGTTATGATCTCACGGTATATCCATTTTCCGACAGATGACTCCTTTATCTTTATGGCAGTGTAATACTCCCTTGTGTGTAAATACACTTTCTTTATCTGTCTGTTGATGGGCCTATAGGCTGTGTCAAAGATGTAGCTATTATGGATTGTGCTGCTATAAACATTGGTATGCATGATTACTGAAATGTGACGTCTTGTCTCTTTTGCTTAAAATTCTCTGATTGCTTCCTTTTGTAACCACAATAAAACCTGAATTCTTATTAACCTTTCTGTTTTATATCCTTTTCTTTGACTTAATCTACTCTCATTTGTTCAGTTTTGCTCTAGCTACACTAGCCATCTTTTTGTCCCGAGTTTCTCAGAAACTCAGGTTTGTAATTTATAAAATGGGATCAGAAATACTTGGCTTTAATAGGACTGTTATTAGTATTAAATATAGCTGCATGTGAAAGCATATAAAAATTGCAAAATGTTATACAAACATGAGCTAATTGTACTGATTCTTCTTTTTCAATCTTTATTCTTATATTTTTGTCTTACTTTAAATGAGTTAGGACCCAGCATAATATTTGCTTGAAGTGGAAATAACAGGTATCTGGATTTTAGTAGAAAAGCTTTTAACATTTTATTAACTATGATATTTGCTCTGGTTTTAAAAAATGATAATTTTTAGCAATTTAAACAAATTAATCCTATAATATTGTTTTCAGTGAAATTTAATGACATAGTAGATAGCAAGAGGAAGTAGTTTAAAACAAATATGCTCTCTGATTTCCAGGAATACCAAAATAGTAAAAGATATAAAAACTTGATTTCAAAAGAGTCCTCAGGAATACATTAAGTAAATTACAATATATGAATATTTTAAGTTATAAACAGTAAATCTGGATGTGGTAGTTACATAAAAGGATTTTTTTTTTTGCTTTAAAATCTATTTCAGGGGTCTTTTTAAAATTTTACTAATACAGTTGAATAGGTATTACATGTATACTTAATACAGATTTTATAAAAGATTGTCTTGTAGCCTTCCACGTTTTAAAAACATAAAGTCAGATACACAATATATGTTTTTAATCATGAAGCTGTTGGTCACGTCTTTGCTTTTTGTTCTCTATTACGTTTAGTTCAGATTGGACCCAGCATAGATTAAAGCAAGGGTTGGCAAATACCAGCTTGTGAATCAAGTTCTGCCTACCACTATGTTCAGCTTGTAAAAATGGTTTTTATCATTCTAAAATCATTGAAGTAATTGAAAGGAATGATAATATTTAAGTTCTTACGAAATTTAAATTTAAGCTCTCATTGGAACACAGCCCTGATACACATTTGTGTGTTGTCTATAACTGCTTTCTTTCTATAATGGCAGAGTTCCATAGTCATGATATTCTATACATAGTATTCTCATCACATCAGACTGTTGGAGGACAAATCACATCTCATTTCAGACTAGTCTACCACAAATCACAGTGATGCAGTTATGACTTGACAGTATTTTAAGTGCCATGTGTATTGTTTTATTGTGACAATTTTATTTTTATTATCAGTGCATACTCATTATGTAAAAACAAGAAAAGTAGACTTTGAATGTTGTACTTTTAGGATACAATGGAATAGGGACTATTTTCTTATCAAAATGCAAAGGCGTTACAGCCGTGCTAAAAGAATACAATATATATTGATGTTACCATACTAAGTACTCATCGTGATATTCCCAACTCACAGAAAAACAGTGGTTATAAAATTAGAAAATTTGAAATGGAATATCTCATCATTACAGAATTTCTTCATAAAAATAAAAAGTGAAAATGGGGCCTCAGCCAAAATAAGATTCTAAGTGGCTTGTTTGTGATGCAAGGAAAGCCATTTACCAATGGTGAGTTAATTAAATTGTGTTTGATTACAGCAGCAGAAGAAATGTGTTGTGAGAAAATGTACTTGTTTAGGATTAGTAGCCTTTCAGCAAGATCAATTGCTTGGAGAATTAAGAAAATTGAAAGTAGCATAGTCAATTAAAATAAGGCAAAAAATTTCAGAATGATCTTCATTCTTGATGAATTGGCAAATATTACTGGTAGCAATCACTTGTAATTTATTGAGGAGCCACCTTGCAACTTGAAGTAATTGGAGAATTAGTGTCTATAGAACTTCTATGTGGAACAAGTTTTAGGTGAGATTATTTTCAAAGATATTGAGAAGACACTAATTTGGTTCAATCTGAAGTAGAATCTGGATGTGTTACGAATACTTGGTTATATGAGGCAGGAGAATCGCCATGACTTTGAGGCCAGCCTGGGCTATATAATGAGTTTAAGACCAGCCTGAACTACATAGCAAGACCCTGTCTCAAAAACACCAAACAAACACTGTTGTAATACATGTGAAGAAAAAAAGGCTTAGCTGGACACATTTACAAAGCTCATGAAAGTGCACTGTGTTTAAGTTCTATGTTTATTCATTGTATTACTCAATAGCAGATACTTTGCAAAGCATATTTGAAAAAAAAAAAGCATATTTGAATCTATCATCAGTAGTTCATTTACTGTCATAGACTTTACCATTGTCAGGTGAATTTTTTAATCAGAAACAGAAGCTGAATATCTACTGCATAGCAGTGTGTGCATAAGAAGAACCATTTTTAAATACTGCGCTTGAATGCTGATTGGTTTTGGAGATTACCTTTTGCTGCACACTTGATACTGGTTCTTAATGAATGCAGCCTAAGATTGTAAGGCATAACTATAGGTACCTGCAAAACATACTCTGTGGTAAAGTCATTTTTGCAATAAATGCCATTGTAATGACAAAAAGTATTTAAAAAAATATTATGGAAAGTTAAAACAAGGAACAAGATCTTCATTCCCATGCATTTTTGCAGCAGATGTATTATTTGAGCTCAATTTACAGTTCCAGTGGTGTTTTTCTGATCTTAATTTGAGTGCAAAGGAAATTTCCATATTTCTAAAACTACTTAGATAATATAATTGAGGATCTTCTAACCTGTGGTTGGAAGTGATTAATTTGAGATGTAATGATGTGCTAAAATGTACATATCAAAAGAAGAATCTAGTAGACTTTTATAATACTTTGTAGAATGAAACAGACTTTTATAAATGCTTTCTAAATGATGAATATGCCCGTTAAAATCATAGGGTTATGGATATCAATATTTGGCAGTGTCTATAAGAAAGAACATTTTAAAAATTAAATTGTAAAATCTCATTACAGATCAACATTAAAAGATAAACATTTTCAATCAGTTATGATAGAGAACAGTAACTTTGAACCTCAATTCTGTTACTTCCTCTCCAGTTCCAGCCTTTTAATAGGTAGACATATAGTATAAAAAAAATTGAACTAAATGTTATATTTTAATGCTTTGAATGAAATGTTTGCAAGTTTTTTGTCTCCTTTTAACAGACTCGATTTTACTTTTTGGTTCATAGAGCCTAAAATATATATTATATGAACTTCTAAGAAAAAGTGATATATGGATTAAAGGAAAGATGTTTGCCTTAGTCTTTAATTAATAGATATTATTCTCTTTTAAGGTAACTTTTTTTCTTTAGTAATAAATATACTGGCACGTGAAAAAGTACCTAATATTTTAGAAACAATTATAAGGTAAAATTATCTTTTAATAAATGTGTTTCTTAGAATTTTTGTATACATAGTATACTTTAAGTGTTTAAATTCGCTACTTAGAATTTCAGTGAAGAGGTAGTAATGTTATTTATATATTTAATTAAAATTTAAGAACAGTTATTTAAATTCTTCTGGTAAAATGTTTAAATCATCATAATTCTTTCTTCTTTCCATATGGCCCAGTATTTCTATTTGTAATAGTTAAATATTTCTAGAGAAAAACTAGAAACCTAAATAAATTTGTAAAGCAGACATTGACATTCTTAAGTAATAGCCTTTGAAATGATTCTTTGTGTTCCATCATGCCCTCCTGTATAGGCGGACAAATCTTAGAAAAGTTATTAGTATTGCTTTCCAAGACCTTCCTCTGGCATAATAATAAAGATTTTTAAAAGACTTTTTTTGTGTTCAGGATCTTGAATGTTGACTAACTTTATTAAATATTTTCTACACTTTTTTATAAATAAGAAATAACATTTCCATTACCAGTGTATAAAGAGAAATTTGATATTAATTTTGTAAATTAATGTGAATAGAGTGTTCAGAGAAATACTAGGAAATAGTTCTGAAAACATTTAATATATGTGTGAATACATACAGCTTTACATTTGGAAAGATGTTTTATGCTCTTTATATAAAGTCCATTTCTTTTTTTTTTCCTAAGTGGCCTGTCATATATAACATAGGCAAAAAAAAGAGCAATATATGTGAGTAATAAATAGCTAGGCATGGTGACATCTTCCTGTAATTCCAGTACTCTGGGAGACTGAGGCAGGAAAATCAAAAATTCAAGCCCTGCCTGGACAATTTAGCGACTTAGTAAGATCTTTCTCAGAAAAAAAGGTCTGGGGATGTAGCTCATTGCAAAGGCCCTGGGAGATTTCCAGTGCTGAAAGGGAAAGAAAAAAGGAAAATGAAACGTATCTATGTTAAAGATTGAGGTCATTTTTGTCTCTGAGCATTATGTTTAGAGAAATCCTAAAATGAGAAAGTTTTCTTGTGGTTGCTTAATGTATATCATTTGGCATGATTTTTTTGTTTAAATAAGTATTTTAATATCTGATTTAACTTTGATTTAAATCTTGCTTTATAGATGAAGCGTTGGATGAATTAAAGTCCCAGAAGAAAAAAATAGTAAGTTAACTTTTATTTAAAGTTAATTTATATAAGCTACTAAGTTAAAAACTGGATAAGTAATGTTTATGTGTTATAATTTAATGACTCCCCAAGTAACAAGTATGCTTTTAGTTAGCATTTTAATGATAAAGTTAAATTATGAATATTTTTATTAGTAATAATTGACAAGAAAAAATAGTTTAGATGGATTTTTGAAAGTCAGTGGAATGAAAAGAATCATATTGGAGAACTAAATGAGGCAGAGAATAAAAAAATGGGTGCCCAGATTGTTTATTAGAGCTAAAAATGGACCAGGTATCTACATATGTCAGTTCTTAGGTTTTCTTGATACTGTAAATTCAAGAGATAGATAATTAAGAAGATTGGTTGTAAAAGAGAAATTCAGCATGAAAAGACTAAAACAAATGGGAGAGAGAATTTTTTCTTCACCATCTTCCACTTTTTACCAGCAACACTGATCACATGGGGGTCTTTTATGAGGCCAGTTAAAGGGATCCTTTGTATGTGTTGGAAAAAGGCTCAAGAGTTAGAGGAAAGGCTCTCAGTGTTTAGAGATTGATATGTAATAGTGAGTCAGTCTTGGTGCTTAATTTAGTAATCTTATATTTTTAAAATATGATTTTTTTAAACTATGAAAATAGTTGCTGATAGTACTATCACATTAAATGGAAATTTATAAAATCAAATTTAATTGGTACAAATGATCAGTGCATTTTTGTCTAGTATGTAATAAGTTGTATTTGTCAGCTTTTTATCATTCCAACAAAATACCTGAGGTAATCAATTTATAATGAGGAAAGGTTTACTTGGCTCATACTTTCAGAGGTGTAAGTCCGTGGTTGCTTGGCCCTGTTACTTTAGGCTTTTGGTAACAGTACATCATCATGGGAACTTGTGGTAGAGGAGGTCCCTTTACCTCATGGCAGCTGAGAGGCTAAGAGAAAGAGAGGAAGAGGACAGGGTCCAGGGTTTTCTTTAAGAGCATAGTCTTAGTAACCTAACTTGCTCACCTCCTGAAGGTTCCTCTACCTGCACAAGTTGGTAACCACACCTTCAACACTCCAGATCCAAAGTATAGCACAATTAATAATTATGTATAGAGATAATAAAAATGATGAAGATTAATGTTAAAAATTGTTCTATGAGTGGGTAATAAAAGACCCTGGACTTGAATACTTTAAGTACTTGAAAAGTAAAGGAACTTTAATACTGAAGGATTCCTTATCTATGTTTGTTTGTTTGATGCTTCTTCCATGTTTTACGAGGTATTTGTTAAAAATGCCTTGACAGTTTTGATGTTTCTATATTAAAACATAAAAGTATGTTCATTATATCTTATTATTATAATTTTGCCATTTTGTATACTGTGGAAGAACCTAAATTCAAATGCAGAAATACTGATTGTTTCACTGATACAGGAATTGTGGTAGGCTGGTTGATTTGCTGATAGAGAAAAAGAAGTGCTGATAGTGGTGATGAGAGCCAAACTTTGCGAGTCCCAAACTGAAAGATAATGATTAAAACATTCCTTTCTTACCTCTGTGGTTTTGGTTTCCATAGTTTCAATTATGTAGTCAACTGTGGCACAGAAATAATGAAATGAGTCAGGTGTGGTGGTACATAGCCTTAGTCCCAGCTACTTGAGAGACTGAGGCAGGAGGACTGCTTGAGCCCATTGAGACCAGCCTGGGCAACATACTGAGGGCCCCATCTCAAAACCAAAGCCAAAAAATTTAATGAAAACTTCCAGAAATAAACAATTCATAACTTTAAAATCATTTTATTATAATATATTGTTATGGTTTTAAAATTTTATATTAGTTAATACTCTTAATTTGTTATTGTATCTAATTTATAGAATATACTATCATAGGTAATGGGTTTGATACTTTCTGAAGTTTCAGATATTCACTGGGGTCTTGGAACACATCTCTCATGGATAAAGGGGAACTACTGTAGAACAAGCCAGGAGGAAGACAAAAAAGAACAAAAAAATCCTAAGGGATGAGAAGCAGTACAGTGTCAATAATACCACATGACCAGAAAACAGAATCTTGAAGAATGTGTGATGGGCAAAAATCTTGTAGAATAACAGAGCAGATTTGAAAAATTCTGTGAAAGCCAAACTACAGTACTGCTAGTTCAGTAGCCCTTGAAGCACTATGACATAAAAAATACTCCATCTGACAACATTTGGAAAATTCAGTTCTGTGGTCAATAACTGTGAATATCAGTATTACAGAATAGTTCAGTATGGCATTTGTCTCATGGTATGACTAAAGAAAAATAACTTGGGTCTAATTTTTTACTTTATTAATCAGAGAACATAGTTTTTATCTACTTAATTGTTATTTATTATAATACTCAGACTGTTTGGAGCTAGTCCTTGGTTTTTACTGTTCAAGCCTTAAAAGACCTGCTTTGAAGGAGTAGCTTTACACTTTGGAACAATACATGTTAAGGGTGAACTAGTAAGCAGCACAGTGCTAATGATCATGCTAGTTGTGAGAGACAAAAGAGGGGTATTATTTTTGAGCAAAAGCTAAATATAATCAAAATTATTTTGTTCACTAATGTTTAGGTTTAAATAATAATGATTATCAGTGTAGTTATCTAGATCTCCTCTTTTCTCTTTTATTAACAAAATTAATACAAGTTATATTTACTACTTGATATTTTACTGAAGGTGATCTCCTTAGGGATTCATCTCTTTAATCTGGATAGGTTTGTAATGTAATCTGACATTTATAAAAGTGTAATTTGTAATAACGAATATGAATTACTAGTTGGTTAAAAAGTTAAATTACCTAGAAAGGAAAATGAGTAGCATCTTGGTTTACATTTTGAGTTTAATGTATTTACTTAAGAAAATAAAGCTAAGAATTAACCTTTAGTCATCTAGAAATTCCCAAATTTGGACCTGTATTTTGCCGCTCAATCATTTTGTGGGTCTTTAAATTTTTTTTGTTTTTTTCTTTTTAATCACTGTATAATCTGTGCAGTAGAGAATCTCTGCATCCACGATTATTCTTTTAAACAAATTTAAAATCAAGACTAACCAAAATGCATGAGTCAAGATTACCTCTTTAAATGGCTTCATGAAAATGCTGTGCTTTTTTCCTGAATAGTGTTTCTGTTTGGTAATTCCTGGTATTTCTCAGGAAATTTATGTTCTTCCAAATCATAAGAAAAAATCAGTTGAGAAATTGGGAATGTGAGGAAAAATGTTATAATTCTTTGAGAATTAAAATTCATCAATCAACTACAGATCTTACTGGTTCAAAGGAATCCACAAGTGTTAGTTGAAAGCAAGAGTGAGAAATGCTGACATGCCTAGACAGGTTAATGTCAACATTTAGGGGATCAGGACAGGAACACGGAAAAATGGCGCGATCTAATCAGACTGGCTCTTCTGTCTGCGTTGTAAGCATGCTTTTATGGCCCTGTCTCTTTTAATGGCGAGTCATTCTTGCAAATAAATATTGATATGCTTATGTATAGTATAATTTAAATAAGTCATATGTGTGATATTCTATCAAATAAATTATGGAAGCAAAATAAGTCCTTAAATTAATTGGTAGTGTTGGCATCTGTTTCTGTGTAGGTTGTTAACTTCACTAGAAGTTTCAAACAATAATTGTGTATTACCAAATAATATTTGCTAGTATTTTCCAGTGTTTAAATATTCACTGTAGGGTACAAATTAACAGAAGAGGTGCAAAAAAAAAAAAAGTGGAATACTCTTAGAAACTGGAAAATGATATAAAATCTGAATTAGTAATAACATTATCATTTTCAACAGTAACCCAAAATTAGAGTGAGCAGACAGGATTTTCATCAGAATAATAATAGGAGTTTATATTCCAGAATATTCTCTAATTCTCTGATTTGAAGATGCTTTTGGTTCCACTCTCAGTAATTTGACCAAAGTTAATGAAAAAATGGAAGAACGTTTTCTGTATTTCGCATATTTTTTTATGAACTAAAGAGCAAGGATACTGGATACAGTAATTAATGCTTTGTGTGTTTTAAAATTTTCATTTTTTCAGTAGTACATATTTGTAACACATAGTGATAACATTCATTGTGAGTTGTTGGTATCTATACATAATACATTTTAATTCTTAATTCTTTTTTTTAGAAAGATGTCAGTATTAGATATTTGTAGTATAATCTTTCACAGTTTAAAGATTACTTTGTTACTTTGACATTATTTTAGATTAGCGCACCCCCCCCCCCGTACTAGGGATTGAGCCCAAGGCCTTTGCAGTGAGCTATATCCCCAGCCCTTTAAATTTTTTTTTGTGGGGGTGGGGAGGTTCTGAGGATCGAGCTCAGGGTCTTGTGCTTGCTAGGCAAGCGCTGTACCCCTTGAACTAAATCCCCAACCCTTAAATTTTTTTCTTTTTTTTTTTTTGAGCAGTCTCACTAACTTGCTCAGGTCAAACTGGTGATCCTCCTACGTCAGCCTTCCAGAGTGCTGGGATTCCGTGTGACACCATACCCAACTAGTGTTTTCTTTTCTTAATGCTTTCTATGATGAAATGACGATATCAGAATGAAATTATTTTTACATGTTGTTGAATGTGTATATAATCGTCATAGTAATGTTAATTTATAATAAATGGGTATTTTATATTATCTTTTAATTAATTTATTAGAGACAAGGTCTTCCTATTTTTGTCCTGGCTATCCCTGAACTCCTGGGCTCAAGGGTATAGTCCTGTCTCAGCTTTTGAATAGCTGGAACTACTGTCATGCTTCACCAGACCCAAATTATTTTATCTTTTTAAATGAAAAAGTCCATGAAGCTTTTAGTAAAATCTTACCACAGAAGGATTCACTATGTTTAAAATATCCCTCATTATGTTTAAAATACATTATGAGAAGTACAGGATAGTAACTCAGTGATTTAAGGAATTCCCATAAATTCCAATTTTTTAATTCCTGAGACCTTGGGTTAATAGGTAGCATATTTGGAAACACTGATTTAGATCCCTTCTGAATAATTGAAGTATCATTGAAAATTTCGTGCCAGTGTTTTATTCATTGTTGTGAACTCTTTCTCTTACACTAGTTAAGTTCTAGAACTGCTATGAAGAACGTATTGCTGTATTTTTCTTACAAGAGGGGAAACTGAGGCTAACAAATTTGCTTAGTGTTTGTAAGAGTAGAAACAAATTTTGAATGCACATTTTTACCCCCAGTGCTGGAGATTGAACTTTATTGAATTACATCCCCAGCCAATGAACCCAGATCTCTTCTGATTTCATAATTTCACTTCCATGTTCTTTCTATTGATCCTCAATTTAAAACATGCTATTGATAACATTGTGTGGATAAATGTGTGAATTAAGCTATTATGAGAAGCTTTTTGTTAGACATAACTGCAAAAGAAAATGAGCATAGATATGTACCTTTTAAGGGGCTGGGGATTTAGCTCAGTGGTTAGAGTGCTTGCTTAGCAAGTGCAAGGCCCCGAGTTCAATTCTTGGCACCCCCCCCCCCAAAAAAAATAAAGATATGTAACTTTTAAGGGCTTTTAAAATGATTTTATGTAAGATAAATAAACGAAATATAGGCACACACACATGAACACTCACTGAATAATCTACCAGAAATTGCAGTCATTTGTTGAAGTAGCATTTTGATTGTGAGTTTGTGTGTTATTTTAAAGGTCACAATTGTTTCTAATTGTTTTAAACTTAGTAATAGTTTTCATGTAGATCTCTGCCAACTAAATCAGTAACCACTAGTGCTATGTGACTGTTTAAATTTACATTACTTAAAATGAAACAAAAGTAGAAACTCGGTTTCTTAGTCACACAAATATTGTAAATGTTTACTTATCATATATGACTTAATGACTTTTATCATGGCAGTATAGACCATCTCTGTTGTTACATAAAGTTCTGTTGCACAACACTGGTTTAAAACACCAGAAGTCTAATTTGTAGAGATCAGAGATTTGATTCTTTCATATTCCATGTAGATTATGTTGATTTAGGGATGTATTCTATTGCATTCTCCCTCTACTTCCATTCTTAGTTTTTTCTGAACTCTGAAATTACAAACATTTCTTTTTTTTATTAGACAACGCAACTCACTTGTCTTGGGAATTTTTATCGTAATTTTGAAATAATTAGCAAAACATTTTAGTTTCACTAAGCTGAGGTTAATAAATCATTCATCTAAGCCCTTAGCTTCTTAAATGTTGAATTGAGTGTTTAATGAGGAATCTATTAACTACTATTGTGGCACATGTTTTAAGCTATGTTTTAACTCAATAAACATGCTCTGGGTTGCATTTTAAAATAAGTGTCTTTTGGAATGAGTATGACATTTAATGAATCTGAGTGGTTATTAGTGGTCACTCCAATTTTTCCAAAAGCATTTTATCTTACGTGTTAGGTATTTGTCATAACTGTGACTGTCTTGTACTAAACTTCGATTTTTTTCTGATGTTGGGCCATAACTGCTAAAATGATACTTTATTGGTGATTACTTTAAAAATTAAACCCATGTATTAAGCTATAAAGTGACTTGAGTGCATGGTAAATAAAGTGCTATAATAATGAAGTGTTTTAATTACAGTCCCTAGTGTGAGCTTAGAACTCAGTAAAATTTCTACTTCATTCTATGTTCAGTTTTTTTCCTCTAAAGTTGTTTAAATCTAAATTAAAAAAAAAAGGCAGGGGTGGGGTTGCTGTGGGCTGGGGAGGGTTTTAGCCTTTAAAGTCATTTGAGCAAATTCCATGGCTGTTCTCCCAGTTAGTGAGTTTTCACTGCATTTGCAGCAAGCTAATTGCTTCTGCTAATAAATAATCTAAAATCGATGCTGACAGCACTTAATTGGCACAGAGATTTTATTTTGTAAAGCTCTTGGCTAACGACCTTCTTTAAATTAATAGCATTAAGTGCTATGAGGAAATAAATCTGAGGAATTGCCTGTCATTTGCTTGTCATGTCTAATAACTTCCAATAATGATGGCTGATAGATTTTTGCACATTCCATTATTGAAGTTGGTGCATGTAATTATTCTCATTATATGTAAACAATTAGCAATATTTGGTATTTCCTTGCAATAAGGCTGTTTAAATACAAGTAACGTATTAGAGGTTAGGAACCATTTTAAAATCTAGATTTTAATTATTTGATTAGAGGAAGTCTTTCATTGAGTCTGCATATATTTTGTGCTGCATCTAAGAAAAACATAAGACAATAGAGGGAGGAAGGCTTTTGCTTCTTTTATTTTGAGACTGGTACTTGAGTACTTTTTGAATGGGACTTAGAAAAATAAGTAGTATGTATGTATTTCAAATCATGACAATTTATGGAAATTTTTAATCCTAGCTTGAAGAAGTCATGGAAAAAGAAACTTATAAGACAGCTAAATTGATTCTTGAAAGGTTTGATCCAGATTCAAAGAAAGCAAAGGTAAGTCTGTGATGTTACTGTCATTTTATCATGAACCGTTTGGTGTTAGGCCACTGTAGTAACATTATTGTGATTGACAGGAGTTGGAGCCGCCATCTTCTGGAGCAGCTGTGACTGCAAGACCTGGACAAGGTAAATAACTTTGTAGAAACTGCTGCTGCTGTTGGGAAGATCCATATTTACCCAAGTGAGTTCCCAAGTGTGTTGGTGGTATGTAAAAACTTACTTAGAATGCTTTTATGTTAACTTGTAGTTGGTAATTTAAGATATCATTTAGGGTAGATGGCAATAATTTTATTTCATTTGAATTTTTTGGGACTATGCTAATAGAGTACTGAATATTTGCTGAGATTAAAGTGTATGCATAAAATATGTAGTTAGCTTTATTTTTTTGAAATTTATGTAATTTTACTAATATTTTGTAAGATTTCTTCCCTTTCAAATAATAATAATCTCTTGAGTATTTTAAGAAAATTCCTACATTTTCTTAGAATTCTTACATCAGTCTTGGGGATCAAACCCCTAAATTTATTTGTGAGGAATATGATCATGTTCTGTTAAATATGAAGTTTCTTCTCAACACTTCTATTTAGGAAAGTAATATAATAATTTAGAAATGAGAGGAAAATAAAATTATAACTATATAATACTCTTTCAGGTTGTTGATTTTCTTTGGCTATAGACCAAGTTTCTATAATTTCTAAAGAATTTTTGTATATTGGGTACTACTTTTTAAAAAATTTTTTTTCAGTTGAATTCATAAATGCAGAGAGTAGAATGGTTGTTTCCAGAGGTGAAAAGGAGTCGTGGAAATGAGAACCCATTGGTCAGAGGGTACAAAGTTTCAGTTATATAAATAAATGTAACTTCTAGAAATCTAATGTACAGTGTGGTGACTCTAGCTAGTAGTACTATGTCATATACCCGAAATTAGCAGAGAGAGTAGATCATAAGTGTTCTTCCTACATACAGGAAAAAAGGTAACTGTGAGATAATAGATGTGTGGATTAGCTTGACTATAGTAATCATTTCACATTATATAAAAAATACTCGAAGGAAGGAAAAATAGCTTTAATGAATGTTTTTAAAATGTGATATTTTGCAGAAAGCTATTGCTGTTGATTAAAAGAAGTTTGTATTAAAAATCAAACTTTTGTGATGTCCTTTACTAATGTTCTTAGGTATTTTTCATATTTAGGCAACGTAAGTTTTTTCAAGAATTTAAATTTAGTTTCCTTAGAAATTTTTTTTTTTTAGGGCTGGGGATCGAACTTGGGGCCTTGTGCTTGACAGACAAGCACTCTAACCTTGGAGCTAAGTCCCCAGCCCCCTTAGAAACTTTTGAAACCCAAATAAAAGTTTTCCTTCCAATGTCATGTTGTAAATATCGAAAACCATTGCTAGTGTCTGTGTTTTGGGTTCCTGTGGCGCTCACTGCTTTTGGATTTTTTAAAGGGAGAATCAACATTTAGTTATAATATGAATGAATCATTTAAGTAAAAAATGTGTTGAATAAGTGCAGGCAGTCTGGGGAATAAAAGGATGAATATAACATGGATTTTAATCCTAAGAAGCTTAAAACCTTTTGTTTTTAAAAATATTTCTTATGTAATGTATTATTCTAGTATCTCTTACTCTTCTAGGTGTATTGTAATTAATTAGTGTTGTGAATTTTTTCTTTCACAAAATTCAAAATGTTATCCAAACTTTACTTTTAAAAAGTTATACTTTGGCCTTGTTTAGTTTAATCTTGTTTAATATCTTTGCATTTTAAAATCATTTTATAGGTGACTTAGTCATTGATTTTATGTTTAAATTGTCAGCTTCTGTCAGTTTGAATCTAAGTCTTTATTTCTTTGCTGAACTGCTACTCTCAGGCACGCTCTCTGTGTCTCAGTCTCTCTCTCTGATTTTGTGTTTTGACTTTAGTCTGATTTTGAACTCAACAGAAAGTGGGGAAAAAAGTACTAAATGATGTACACATATACTCATTTGGCTCTTGAGAAGATCTGCTCTTCAAAATGAATAAAATTGTACTGTCCTTATTTTACTAGCTCTCTTGCGTGATTGCCGAAGCAGAACTGTGATCCATGTATAGTGGGATCTTTCTTTTGTTTTGTGTTGTTAATGATATAGTCTATGCTTACATTGATAATAGATTTGGAGGATAATATTCTTTGATTTGTTTAGGTTTTACACTAAAAAAGAGTATCATGCTTACTAGAGAGTTAACCCATCTATCTTTAATTTCGCCTTGCAATAAATTTTATTTTCTAGAATAAATTTTAGATTTACAAATTAAAAAGATAATGGAGAATTCTCATTTACTGTTGAAACAAAGTTTCCTCTATTAACATCTTACATCATCAACATAGTATATTTGTGGCAGTAGATACATTGTTCTTAACTACAGTCCATAGTTCATTGGAATTTCCTTAGTTTTTGCCTAATGTCCTTTTGTGGTGCCAGGTTCCCATCTGGATACCATATTGTATTTCCTTGTCCTGTCTTCAACTTCTTTTGGTTCTTTTGCTGCTCTCAGACTTTATGACGACTTTGAAAGTTTTGCCCTGACCTTTTCTCTTTAATAGAAAATTTTTATCAACGTGTACTTAATCAGGATTGCTATTTTATGTGAAGGATTAAATAAACATATATCTCTATGTTTATATTAAATAGACTTATTTGCTACTTACATGCTGAGTATTCTAGTTCTAAAGAAATCATAGAAGATAGATTGTATTTCTCATTAGATTAAAAAGTAATAAAATCTGAATTTAAATGAAAAATGCAATTTGCCACAGAGTAAATTTCTGAACAGCTTCTGTGGGATGAAGAAATTCAGATACTTAGGGATGGTGAAAAATTAAATTTCTTTTCAATTTTTTTTTCTTTTTGTTTTTTTGAGACAGGGTCTCACTATAGTGTTCAGGCTGGCCTTGAGCTCACTATGTAGACCAGGCTGACCTTGAACTCACGGCAGTCCTCCTGCCTCTGCCTCCCGAGTTGTGGGATTACAGGCGTGCGCCTCCACACCGGGCCTCTTTTCAGTGTTTTAATAGGATGCAGTGTTTTAATTTGGTTTTTCTGTGCTAATTTCTGATTTATTTATTTTTTTCAATAGATGTTTCATGAGTATTTACTGTCTGTAACTGGGGTTACAGTAGTGAAGAAAGCAGACAAAAAGTTTTCTCTTCCTTTGTTAGAGAAAGATAGACAATAAATTAGTTTTAGATAGATAAAAATAAAAGATGACTAGAATGAGGGTAGATTTAAGTTTTTATTTTCTTCTTGGTACTGAGGATTGAATCCAAGACCTAATGTGCTGTAGGCAAGTGATTTCCCACTGAGCTGCATTCCTCAACCAGATTGAAGTTTTAAATAGTGTTATGGGTGAAGATCCCATTGGCAAGTTAACATTTGATCAACAGGAAAAAAGTGAAAAGTGTGAGCCCTGGAGGAGATATGTGAGGAAAGAACATTCCAGGCAGAAGAATCAGTCAGTGCCCAGTCTCAGTGGGGCGCATGTTCAGAGTGCTCTAGGAAGTGCAAGGCCCAGAGGCCTAGACTGGGCAGAGCAAGGTGGAGAGCGGTAGAAGAGGCAGCAAGAGGAGTGGCAGGGGACCAGCTCTTGTGAGACCTTGTAGACTGTGAAGCATCGTAAGAACTTCGGTTTTCAATTAGGTTTTTTTTTTTTTCTTTTAAAATTTTGTTTTCTTTTGAGCAGAGGAGTGCTGTGATCTACAGTACTGTCCTAAGGTTAATATTTGAGAAGCTGCTGCACAGGGAGCAGAGGTGGCAGCAGGAAGACTAATTAGGAAGCTGCTGCAGTAATCTGGGCAAGCACTGGAGGTAGCTTGCATCTTGGTTAGTAACACTGAAAGTGTTTTCTTTAAGAAACTTATTTAAAAATTTTAATACCAATCTCCACCCAAACCCCACTGCCACTAGATTAATTTGTGCTCGCTGCGGCAGCACATATATTGAAGTAATTTAAGCATATTCTGCATATGTTTTGAAGGTTAAAACCCCAAACATTTCTTGATGGATTAGATGCAGAATAAGAGAAGGTGCTAAGGATGACCTGAAGGACTTTAGATGGAGTAACTGGAAAGATGGAGTTGCTATTTAATGAAATTGTGGAAACTACAAGAGAATCATTTTTTGGAAGGATGCTTGAGATGGGGTGGTAAAAAATTGGGTTTGATTTTGGATATGTTTGAGGTACCTGTTAGACATCTGACTAGAGCTCTAAAGAAAGCGTTTGAATGAGTCCAACCACTAGGAATTATCTGCTGGAGATATGTTTGGGTGTACTTAGTACTGTATATGATAGTAGTAAAACCATGATACTGGGGGCTGGGAGTGTAGCTCAGTGGTAGAATGCTTGCCCAGCATGGTAAAAGCCCTGGGTGGCTCCTTGGCAACACACACACACACACACACACACACACACACACCCCAACAAAATAGAAACAAAGACCCTATAAAACTAGATGAGATTATCAAGAAGTAACTGAAGAAACAAGAGGGTACTCTAACAATAAAATGTTAGGGAAAGGAAGAAGAAGAAGCAGTACAATAAACTTGAGAAATGGCCAGTGAGGTAGGAAACTGGAGAGATTGTGGAACCTGGATACGAAGTGAAGAGAATGTTTCAAGGTAGCAATCATCTGTGATAATACTGCTGCCAAATAAGTCAAGGGTTGAGAACCACTGATTTTAGCAGTGTGGAAATCCTTAGTGGCCTTGAACAGTATTGGGAGGAGTGTGATGAAAGCATTAGAAAAAATGACAGTAGAGCCAGGCACCACTGCAATCCCAGCTACTTGGGAGGCTAGGGTAGGAGAACCTGAAATTGGAGGCCAGCTTGGGCAACTTAGTGAGGCAGTGTCTCAAAGTGAAAAAAAACGATTGAAGGTGTAGTTCAGTGTTAAGAGTGCTTGCGTAGCATGCGTCAAGGCTCTAATTTCAGTCCCAGTACCTTAAAAAGAAAGAAAAGATGGCAGAAGATTTTGAAACAATGAGAGACAACTTTTGAAGAAAAGTGGAGAAACGGCCAGGCATGGTGGTGCATGCCTGTAATCTCAGCTCTCAGGAGGCTGAGGCAGGAAGAGTGAGGAAAGCCTGGGTTACATAGCAAGACCCTATTTCAGAAAAGAAATCAAGAGTGGTGAAATGGATGGCTGGAGAAGCAAGTATTCTCTGTGTTAGCAAACATACTGAATGAAAGAGTGAGAGCATGTTTGTGGGCTTCTAGGAATAGCCTAAAAGATGTGAAATAATTGGTGACATAGAAGGGAGTAGAGACAGTTGAGAACTGTCCATGAGTAGGTGAGAAAGGATCTAGTTTACAAATGGAGAATTTGCTTTTGATAGGAATGTGACAGTTCCTCTAGTAATCAGGGCTGAGAACATGGGGCAGATACAGATAGGTCAAGGAAATTATCTTCTTATCGTGTCTGATTTCTTAATACGGATTAGGTTTGGAGAGCTGTAGTTGGGAGTATGAAATAATTTTCTAGTATAATGAAAGAATAAATGGATTAGAGAAATATAGAAATGTTGGGGTACCCAAAAGGCTGCTTAAAATTCTGGCCCTGAATTAAAATTCTGGTCATGGCTGTGTGTTTTTTTATGTTTGCCTGCAGTAGTTATAGGAACAGAGTGGGCAGATAGTTGGTTTTAACCAGGCTTGAGGTTTTGACTAATGAATCCAGTACATAGCATATTTACAGGTTCTGGGGATGAGGTTATGGACATGTTTGGGAGGCCACTATTCTGCTTATCATGCTATGTAAGTTTGGTAATGGACAGTTGGAAATTTAAAAGTGACATGCAGGGTGAAAGTAGATTTATTTCATAGACCTTTAGTAAGCTCGTACATGCCAGTTACCTTGCCACATCCTGAGGCTTTAGAGATACAGTTCTGCCCTGTTGTCTCTTGGTTAAAAGTGATATACACATGTAAGTAATATACAATATATAAGGTCTAATATATAAGGACCACAACTAAGGTAGAAGGTAGGCATGAATCACAGTAATTTTCTTTGAGAGCAGGAGTTGGAAATTCTTCAAGTAAAAAAGATGTACAAGGTAGTACTTTTAGGTATTCCAAATACTGCCTTATCCCTAACAAAGTGAGATAGAATTCTTATCCCTGAAGAAGAGAGATGGGATTCAATATGAAGGTGAAATCAAGTTATGAAAGTCTTTGTATGCAACATTATAGAGTGCGACTTTATGTTATATGCTATATGGAAAGCCATTAGAGGCTTTGAATGTTAGGTTAAGAACACTTTTTCTTGGTGACATGGAGAGTGGATTGAAGAGAGAGCAAAGATGAAACATGAAGATGAAACAATTAAGATATTATCTAATATAAGAGATAAAGGTCTGCACTAGGTAAAGTTATGGCAATGTAGTTGAGGAGAAAAGTTCAAGAGATAATTCAGGAGTAGATTGACAAGCCTTGATGGGAATTAGATTTGTAAAGTGGGAGGTTAGAAGAGGAGTCAAGATGTTACGTAGATGCCTGCCCAAACTTTGAGACTCACTATAAGGAAAGTGCCTATGTTACATGTTCTAAGACATGGGATTGTTTCAGATGAGAATCTGTGAATGATTCATTGTCTTTCAGTCCTTCTGCGATGTTAAGCAGGTAACTTCCATCAGTATTGAGCTAGGAGTTAAGGTTGATATGAACATTGTAGATGTAGAGGTTGACTTAAGAAAAGAAAAGAAAATTATTTGTAGTATAGAACATTCATCTCAATAATTGTTGAATAGGGAAAATAGTTATATACTTAAAATTTTAAATACATTGTAAATTTATACATTACACAAGTTCACAAATTTTGGAAAATATTCAATGTATAAATTACTATCTGTATATGTATTTATTATTATTATAATTATTATAATTATTATAATTATTATAATTATTATTATTTTGGTGCTGGGGATCGAACTCGGGTCCTTGTGCTTGCAAGGCAAGCACTTTAACCACTGAGCTAAATCCCCAGCCCCCTGTATATGTATTTAAATAATCGCTCTAGAAAGTCTAGATTGCTTAAACTGTTGATTTATTGTAATCTCTGGAACCTTTAAATTTGCACTGCTAATACTAACAGCTGTTGCTTATTAAGTACTTTTATCTGTGCTGGCTAAGCTCTTTGTGTTGATTTTCTCATTTAATCTTTACAACAACCATTTGAGTACATATTCTCACGAAGATGCTGAAGTGAGGAATGTCGTGAACTTGGAAAACATTGAGTGTACAATGAAATAAACAGTGGAGTTAGAATTAAGAAAGTGTGAACCTACAGTCTGGTTTTCATAACTATGCTGTTTTATCATTAAATTTAATTTTCTTTTGTTTACTGTAATGTACTAATTTTTAAAAATCTCATTTTGATTCTGTTTGCTGCATTTTGAATTTAAAACTAGTAGAGTCTTGTCCTCATACTTGGTGAGTGTGGTTTTTGTTGAATCATTGATTGATCACTAATTGTATTGTTAAGCAAGATCTTCTCTGGTCAAGAATTGACATTATGGATTACTCCTTAAGATATTTCGATCAATGTACAATGCTTGGTAACTGTTTTTTGGAGGATTGTATTTTACATTTAAATGTAGGAAATATTGAATATAAACAATGTGACTGCTTTGTTCAGTAGTAGGCACTTTATTTACAGTAATACAAAACATTTGTGACAAGTGGCTAAAAGAAAAATCTTAGACATTTCTAATTTGAGGCTACAGAATGTTTCATAACATTTTGTCAAATGTAGGTTTGGTACTATGTTGTTAGCTGTTGAAAACTATTCGTGATGTAGTAATCCTTCCTTACCTGCGTTTCCTTGGAAAATGATAAAACTACATTTGCTTCTCTTCATGACAGTTCTATAACTTTTTTTTCCTCTTTGCCTATATTGAAATTTAGAATTAGTAAGCTAGGTGTCTTTTATAGTCTACTAGACATGGTGTCCTTTGCCAACTAGTTATGGACTGCACCTTTTAGTCCCATATGAGTGATACTAAAAGAGCGTGTTATTTAATTTTTACAGATTAAAGGCATATCTTGAGGAAGCAGTCTTAAATCTTTGGTCAAGAAGTAAAGCTATAATAGCTACTTTGAGTATAGCCTAGTATGTGCTAAATTTTTATTTATCTAGAAGAAAAATGTAATTTTTGAAGTATGCATTACCTGAAGATTGTCTAAAAGTGACTTATAAGATTTGATGACTAATTTTTCAATTAAGTTTAAATTATCAAATCTTTATATGATTTTGTTGATTTCAGTATCTTTTACACATTTAATGGCTTTCCTAATTTGTAACTGCCTATTAAGTATTCTTTGTGAGTAAAAAATAATTAGGTAACCAGTAATATATAGGAAATACTAGGATATGATTAGTTCAGGTAATAATAGCTGATATTTTTTACATAAAGTACATGGAAAATATAAAAATACAAACATGGTTCCACTTATATAATAATATGCTTGTATTTTTTTTTTAAATTGTTGTGGCTTGTTAGAGACTAAACTAGAAACTTTGTCGGTCCCAATAATTATAGCTGAAATAATTTGAAAATACCTAGGAGTGGTGGGGGTGTTGCTCAGTGGTAGAGTGCTTGCCAAGCGTACAAAATGGCCCAGGTTCAATTCCTAGCACCATCAAAAGAAAAAGGCAATACTTAGTTGTGTGAAATCACTATCATCTGAAACAAGTTTTCAGTAAATGTGAGCAGTCAATTAATACACATTGTCTAATACTCAAACAATTTTATGAGTTAAGAAGTTAATTTTATAGATAAAGAAACAGATTTCTCAAACCCATCTAAGGTCACATAGTGGAGCCAGGATTTCAACCAAACCTTTCTACAGGGTCCAAGTCATTAACTAGTAGATTAGATTGTGGTGAACTAAGATATGACACTAGAGCTATACTTGCAACGATGTTCTTATGAAAGTCTGTCATATGGAGGAGTCCAAGTCTAAAGGGTTTTGCTTCGAGAAGTATACATTTTTACCATTAATACTGATTAAAATATCTTTCGTTTCAGCCGCTAATTCAGAATTTGTAAAAATTTTATGATATGTAGAATTAAAAAGTTATAAGGGCTTCTTTATTTGAGATCTTACTGCTGACATTGAAGTAACATATTGATTGGAATAGAGAATGTTAGAATTTAATTTTATATTACTGAGTGGGGGGTCATAAAGTATTTTCTCTGAAGAGCCAGAGAGTACATGGCTTTGAGAGCCATATGGTCTCTTTTGCCACTACTCAACTCTGTGAAAGCAGCCATAGATAATATGTAAACAAGAGGGCAGGACTGTTTTCCAGCAGAACTACAGAAGCAGACAGAAGTCTGGATTTGGCATATTTGCTGACTCTTGTCACAGAGCATCTTACACAGTAATTTTTGTAACTAAAAGATTTATTTGTGATGAGACATTGTTTATGTAGACTGGAAGTTTTCCTTTATTGAATGTTTTGGCAAAAATAATTTGCTAAAAAAAATAGCGAGAGTATAAAGGAGAATAGGAGTGATACCTAAATAGTAAACAGTACATTTGCAGCATTTCTGAGACTATTTAGGTTATTTTGTAATTCTAGAATGTATATATTCACTTATTTCTTAAAATTACCACTTTTTAATCCAGAAAAACAAATCTGATATTTTGAGTTTTCACTAATTCTGATAAGCTTTCTTTCCTTTATCATAAACAGGAAGATTTAATGTAAATTGGTATGACACATAACTGGGTGATCATTTTATTATATTGAATTTCTTTTGAAAAGTGATATTAAGATGGATCAAGATATACATGACGTATAGTTAAATTGTAGGTTCAGAAACCGAGTACTCTGTTTTCAGTGTTACATTTTATAGATTCCTTATTATGAGCAATTTTGACCCTACAATGCCTTTTGATGTCACAAAATTTTAAGAAATATTACTTATCATATTGGCTAACATGGTATTTTGGATATTAATTCTAGCATGTTTATTCTTCTTAGAGATTCGTCAGAGAACAGCTGCTCAAAGAAACCTTTCTCCAACGCCAGCAAGCTCTAATCAGGGACCTCCTCAACAAGTTCCAGTATCTCCTGGACCACCGAAGGACTCTTCAGCTCCTGGTGGACCACCAGAGAGAACAGTTACTCCAGGGCTTCCATCAAATATGTTGCCGAGACGTCTTGGATCCCCTGTTTCTTCAGTGCCTGGAATGGGTAAACAGAGCACTTAATGTTATTTACAGTTTATATTGTTTTCTCTGGTTACCAATAAAACAGGCCATTTTCAGACAGTGTGGAAATGGCATTTCATTTGGAAATAGCAGAGCAGTTATCTGATTAAGCAGGAGTTCCATATTCAATTAGCCATAACTCTTTACAGCTGGCACCTTGTGATACTGAAACCTATTTCTTGAGCTCATTTAACTGTTACGGCTTCTTTGTTTAAATGGCAATAAAACTGTAGTATTATTCTGTAGTCAACAGTATACCGTATCGTTTTATATTCAACTTTAGAATGGCTCCAGATTTATATATAATAGGGATAAAAGAGAACATTTTTGGCAAATACTTATGCTCTTTCCTAATCCCTACACATACTTTTTTTTTGCACATTCAGTTTTAAATATGATAACATATTTCAGGAAGAATATTTCTGCATTGTGATAGTCAGTATTACTTTTGTTAATATAGGCTATAGATTTTTTCTTTTTTCTTAGTCATAGAAGCTTAGTATTTTCTGATTAATACTTTATAAACTTCTATTAACATTGCTTTTATATTTTATTTCTTAGATCCTCTTTTTTCATTGTGGTATCTGTAGATTTTCATTCTGGAGTGTATATATAGCATAGTATTCTAGGGTTTCTTTTGGAGTGTGAAAGGGCATGAAAGTCCATACCGTCAGCAAATCACATAATTTTAGGGGGTGGTACTGGGGATCGAACACAGGGCCTTGCATTTGTTAGGCAAGTGCTCTACCATTTGAGCTAAATCCCCAACCCCAGAAGATCGCATAATTTTTTGTGGATTTCCTTTAGATTATTGAATAATAATAGTCTATTTTATTTTAGGATATTTAATTCTAATTTAGATTACTTTTAGATTTCATGACTAATTATTAACATAAAAATATAGAGTGATTTTGAGACTAGGTGTAGTTATTGATAAAGGTAATCAGATCATTAATGTAAGAAAATTAATAAGAAATCTGAATGTTACTTTTTTTTTTTCCTGAGGCAGCATCTTGCTCTGTAGTTCAGGCTGGCTTTGAACTTGCTATGTAGCCCAGGCTGGTCTCAAACTTGCAGTGATCCTCCTGCCTCAGCCTCCCTAGTACTGGGATTACAGGTGTGCACCACCATGCCCAGTGGGAATATTACTTA
The DNA here is from genome assembly GCA_004026905.1 of Hystrix cristata. Lineage (NCBI taxonomy): Eukaryota > Metazoa > Chordata > Mammalia > Rodentia > Hystricidae > Hystrix > Hystrix cristata. The sequence goes on from PVJO010011066.1 coordinate 29,957, forward strand.
TTAGTTAGATTTTTTTTTTTTTGGCCCGTTTTCCTTCAAAAAATGCAGCGTAAAATTTTTGAAGACTAGCAAATTCTTAATTTATAAACAAATTAGGGAAAACTGACTAGAAATGAAATGTGTACAAATCTTACAGCTTTTAAAATAATTTAGAAAATTACTTTTAAATTTGACATAATGACATTACTATAAGACAGCCATATTTTAATGAAATTAGTTAAATCGATTGAAAATTACTCATTGTTCAGTTGTTTTCTAGTTAATTTGAGATACCCATCATTTATAAATTACAGTCCTACTTGTTAAAGAATTTACAACTGTGTGCATTTGCGAATCTAGTTTTAAAGAAATAAGTTTAGCGACTTATATGCTAATAAGAACTGTATTGCTCATGCAAGGCTATGGAAGGAACAATGGCCTACATTTCACATGCATGTAAACACAACATGTTTTGCTAAAGTTTCTAATTAGTGGTTTTTTTTTTTTTTTTTTTTTAGTGCTGGGGATGGAACTTGGAGACTTGCGCTTGCACAGCAAGCGCTCTAACCACTGAGCTAAATCCCCAGCCCCTCTAATTACTTTCTATGTGAAAGACTGTTTATGTTGTACATAACCAAAAATATGAATGAGTTAAATGATTTATTACAGTGAGGATTAATAATTCATTTTTTCATTGTACTGTATTTGTGGAAGAGAATCAATTTCATGCATATTACCACAGAGCTCCCATATGTTTGAAGATTAATAACCAGCAGGTACTTGATAATTTGCCAAGCTATATAAAAATGACCAGTGTTCCTACCCTGATTGCTTCTGAAGCTTGTGTTAATTACTGTTGTCCACAACAGTGAATGTGAAGATGGGTTATTTTAAAAGTTATTATTATGCAGGGGTTAGTTTAATGTACTTTTATGAAATCTGTTATGTGTTCAGATTGCTTTGTGGACATGTTCACTTTAAATACATAGTAGTAAAATAATGTTGCAAAAGTTATATAGTTGAAATGCTTTCAAAATCTAATTTGGGAAAAAAATTAATTTGGGGGCTGGGAATGTAGCTCAGTGGGGAATGTTTGTGTAGAATGTACAGTGCCCTTGGTTTGTTTGTTTATTTATTTTTGAGACAGGGTTTTGATACGTAGTTCAGACTGGCCTTGAACTCAGTGGAACCTAGGCTGGCCTCAAACTCGTGGCAATCCTCCTGCCTCAGCCTCCCAAGTACTAGGATTACAGGTGTGTGCCACCACCTCCAACATTGCCCTTGGTTTAATCCCCAGCACTGCCAAAAAACAAAAACCAAAAAACATTAATTTGACATACTTCAAGTTGAAAATTTGATAATGAGGAATGACAATAACAACCTTCCAGCATATTTTTCAGTGATAAATGAACATTATTACCACAAGTAACTGATAATCAATATCTTATATACTTGATTAGTAATACTAAGAACTTGTTCTAGAAACTAAATTTCCTTTGCTAATAGGGATAATGTTGATAACAGTTATACCCTTTTTAGATAGTGATAGTGTTTACATTCGTCATTATTTATAAAGCACATCTATTTTTCTTATTTCTTTAAGATATTAATATAGTATTGTTACTTGAGAGCTACTCTTGAGTAAGTTTTTTTTACAGGTATTTAGAAAACATTGTGTTCTTGTATTGCAAGGCCTATTCCCACAGCATCCTTTTGTATTTCAGAATCTTCTCCATGTTAACATCTATTGCTAGCCACCTTATCTCACCTTAATTAATGAATTATTAATCCTTGCTATAATAAATCACTCAACTCATATATGTATGTGCTATATATATGTTTTTTTGTTGTTTGTTTGTTTGTTTTGAGACAGGGTTCTCTCTATATAGTGTAGACTGACTCGAACTCACTCTGTAGGTCAGGCTGGCCTTGAACTTGCAGCGATCCTCCTGCCTCAGCCTCCCAAGTGCTGGGATTACAGGCATGTGCCACTATGCGTGGCTTCATTCATATTTTTGGCAATGTTCACCATGTCTTGTTTTCAAAGGCAAACATTACATTTCATTTTACTCTTAATTTCTTTGCAGTGCTTTCTGTGTTGTCTCTCAATTCAGAGTATCTCCTTGCAAAACTTTTCTTTCACCTTTCCGAGGTTATAGAGTTATAATTTATAAAGTATAACGTTTGATTGTTTTTTAAAGGAGAAGAACAAAATTTATTATGTACACAGACATGCAAACCACATATAAAGTATAAGACTCATTGTTTTTAGATAGTATAAATCATTAAAATAGTTATTCTTTATTCCCCGTTAGTCTCTTCTGATATTATCTAAATCATTACATGAATACAGTATATTTCTTCATTTATTTATGTCTTTTATTTCTGTCAGCAGTGTTTTGTAGTGGTATTTATAAGTTTTGCACATTTTTATCATATTTTGGTGCCTTTGTAAATGGTATTTTATTAGGTATCTATAATTGTTCATTGCTGGTATTTATAAAAACAATAGATTTTTGCTTATTGAATTTGATATCCTCCAATGTTCTTTTTTTTCCTCTAATGTTCTTGAACTCACTTATTAATTCTAGTATCTTTTTTGTTTGATTACATAATATTTTCTAGACAGGCAATCACATTGTCTGTACATAAGAAAATTCTATTTCTCCTTTCCTGATCTGTCTTCTTTTTATTTTTCTTACTCTATTACACTAGTTACACTTTCAGTACAGTGTCGAATAGAAGTGATGAAAATATGTTTTTTTTTTTTTAGAAAATAGATGTCTCATTGTGTGTATTAGGAGAAAAGCAATTACTCTTTCACCATTTAGCAGGAAGTTAGCTCCAGGCTTGTTTTTAAATAAATATCCTTTATCAGGTTGAGGAAGTACCTTTCTAGTTAGCTGAAGGTTTCTATCAGTAATAGATGCTAGATTTTGTCAAACGATCTTTATACATCTATTGAGATATTCATGTTGGAATTTTTTCTAATATTTGTTCATTTAGTGAATTAAACCACCTCACTTTCCTGGAGTAGCTCTCACTTGGTCATGATGTACTGTTTTATATATATATTTACATGTCTATATCTGTATTTACAGTAGCATTTGATTCATTAACATTTTGTTAAAAATGTTTATACCAATGCTCATTAAGGATATTGGCATGTGATTTTTATTGTATTCATTCATTCATTTATTTGTACATGAACATAAGAAACAACAATTATTGGCAAAAGTTTAGTGATTGAAGTAATTATCTGTTTGAGTGAGCTCTGCTAGCATGATAGTCTTTCAAGGAATTTGTTTCACCTAATTTATAAAATTTATTACTGTATAATTATTCATAGTATTACTTTATTATCCTTTTAATATTTTATAATTCAGAGTTATAGTATTTCTATAATTTCTGATATTTCTCTAATTTCTGTGTTTGAATTTTTTCCTGGTTAGTCTAGCTAGAAATTTATGTCTCAAGAAACTACCTTTTCAAAAAAAAAAAAAAGAAACTACTTTTTCTCTGTTATATATTTTTCTACTTTATTAATTTCCTCTCAAATCTTTATTATTTTATTCATTCTAATTTAGGTTCAATTTGTACTTTTTTTTGATTTCTTAAGGTGGAAGCTGAAGTCATGGATTTGAGACTTGTCTTTTCTAAAATAAATCTTTAGTATTCTAAATTTTCTTCAGTACTTTTTTAGTTGTACGTGATAACTTTTGATTTTTAAAAAGTTTTCATTCAGTGAAAATACTTTGTTATTTTCCTTTTGGTTTTCTTTTGAATCATCAGTTATTTAGTGTATGTTATATTGAATACCTCCAAATATTTGGTGAATTTTCAGATTTTTTTTTTCTGTTGCTGTTTCCTAACTTAATTCTATTGTGGTCAGAAAACATACTTTGTGTTATTTTGAGTCTTCTTAAATATATTGAGACCTATTTTATGTTCCATAAAATCATGACTTTCTAAATGTTTTCTGTTTGCTTGAAAAGAACCTGTATTTTATTCCTGTTGGGTAGAGCTGATATTATGTTAATTAAATTGTTAGTAGTAGATAGAGTCTTTTTCAAATCGTCCATATTGTTCCTGATTTTCTATGTACTCATTTTACCAATAACTGAGAGAAGGATGTTGAAACTTTCAACTGTGATTATGTATATTTGTGTATTTTTTCTTACATTTCAATCAGTTTTTGTTTCCTGTGTTTCGAAGCTCTTATGGTAACACATATGTTTAGGATTATTATTTCTTTTGGTAAATTGACTCTTCTGTTAGCGTGTGGTTACCTTTCTTTTCTTTTGCTTTAAAATCTGTTCCACCTTGTGTTAATGTAATTACTACAGACTTATTTTGATTAGTTGGTATGTTTATATCTTTTTTCTGTCATTTCACCTTTAACCTGTTTATTCCATGTCTTTCAGTGTATGTGTGTTTGTGTGCATAGGCAGCATATATTGAGTCCTTTTTTATCCATTCCAACAGTTGTTATTTTATTGTGAGGTTATTCAGGTCACATAAATTTACTCTAATGATTTATGTCTTTGGATCTGAGTTTAAATAGTCTATCAGATTTTCCCAATTGTCTCATCTGTTCTTTGTATTACTATTTTCCTCATTTTCTGTCATCTTCTGGGTTATGATTATTATTTTCGTTTTTTGAGACAGAGTCTCATTATGTAGCTTAGGCTGCCCTTGAACTCGCTGTGTAGCCCAGGCTGGCCTCATACTCACAGGGATCCTCCTGCCTTAGTCTCCTGAGTGCTGGAATTATAGGTGTGCACCATCATGCCTATTTTGGAATATCTCTCTTTGTGTGTCTGTCTGTCTATAATTTTTTGGTACCTTCTTGGCTGTAAGACTTCTTTGTGTTATTTAGTGTTTGGTTTGGGGCTCACAGTATATATCTTTTGTGTTATTATATATCTTTTGTGTTATTTAGTGTTTGGTTTGGGGTTCACAGTATATATCTTTAATTTATGACAATTCACCTTCAAATGATGATACCATTTCACATAGTTTTAAGAATCTAACAGTATACTGTCTCCTGTCCTCACTCTCATGCTATCATTGTTGTATCTTTTACTTCTACATACATTATAAACCCCACAATAAATTATTTTTTCCTTTAGTTATTCAATTATCTTTTAAAGAGATTCAAATAATAAAAGTCTTCTATAGATAACTACAGGGTAACCATTTCAGATCCTTCTCTTTTTTTTTTTTTGTGCAGATCCAGCTGTCTGCTGTCATTCTCCTGTTTGAAGGATTTCTTTTAACATTTTTTTGTAGTATAGTTCTTCTGGTGATGAATTCTTGCAGTTTTGAATGTGTGAAAAAGTATTTTGCCTTTTTTTTGTTTGTTTGTTTGGGTTTTTTTGGTGCTGTAGATTGAACTTAGGGCTGTTTGCCCGTGAGTCAAGCTCTCTAACCCCTGAACTAAATCCCCAGTCCCATTTTGCCTTCATTTTAAAAAGATGTTTACCTTCAGAATTCTAATTTGATACTTTGTCTTCTCAGAACTTTAAAGGTACTGCTTCATTGTCTTCTGGATTGCATCTTTTCTGTTAAAAAGTCTGCTGTTAGTCTTATCTCTGTTTATGTATCTTTTAAGTAGTTTGATTATTTGTCTTTTGGTATAAAATTCTGTTTCTTTTGCTTGGGATTTGTTTGATGTTTTTGAATATGTGAGTTTGTAGCTATCAAATTTAGAAAAAAATTATGTATGGTTTTTTCAAGTATAGTTTTTTCCTTCACATCTTCACAGTATTCAATTTTATACACACACACGTGACTAATTTTTTTCTTCAGAATTTTGGTAGACTTTTTAATGTGTTTATGTGTGTTTTCTACTGTTACATGTCTTCAAGGTCTCCAGTGTTTTTTTCTGTAATGTCTAAATTGTTCACACCATCTGTGGATTTTTCATCCTGGACTTTGTAATTTTTATCTGTAGAAGTTCAGTTTGGGTATATTTCTGTGGCTCTACTTAACATACTGATTCTTTCCATTATGTCTGTGTGGAAGATAGACATAATAAGTGTTTCAGCATTATTATTATTTTTTTTTTTTTTGGTGCTGGGAACTGAACTCAGGGCCTTGTGCTTGCAAAGCAAGCACTCTAATCAGTAAGCTAAATCCCCGGCCCCTGTTTCAGAATTGTTGCCTACTGATTATCTCTGTTGTCTCTGAACCAATTTAATTTTTGTCCTTATGGGTAATATTTTATTGCTTATTTGTCTGTGTAGTAATTTTTGATCTGATGCCAAGCATTGTAAAATTTACCTTATTGGATAATTTTTTCATTCTTTTAAAAAACCTTTCTCTGTATTTTACCCAGTGAGCTCTGTGTTAGGAGATTTTCCACTCTGGTTCATGAAAACAGGCAATATATTTTGGCCTTGCAAGAATGGTATTTTCTTTCATCTGTTGTGGGTGGTTTTTCTATTTTCAGGTAGTTTCCTTATATGTGTGCCATTGTTAGTAGCCTGCTGAATACTCTGGGAGACTCTCTGAAGGTCTTCACATATTTTTTCTCTGTGCCTTCTCTCATCCTTAGTATGCTTCTGTGTGAGCCTGAGGGGCCTTGGCCTCTCTAGAGTTCCAGCACTGTCTTCTCAACTCTGGGAGACTGCCACATTCTTTCTCCTTGCACCACTGCCCAGGAGCTCCCTGCTGGCAGTGAGCTGGGGCAATTGTAGGGCATATCTTGTTTTCTGTCTCTCAGGGAACATTGATCTACAATGCCTGAGATCTAGTATCTGTAAGTCTTGTTACTTTATGTATTCTGTAGTTTTTTGGATTTTTTTTTAAGTAGGAAGGCAAATCTGATGATCCCTGTTATTCCATTAGAGTCCAAAGTGGAAGACCCCTAATTTATTATTAAAGGTTTTTTAGAATTGAGATATTTTAAAAATTAGTTTGCATAGAACCTAACATCATTTCATCTCCTAATAAATTATGTTGGTGGTTTTGATGTAGCATATATGTAAATAGTTTTTTTGTAATGCGGTATTTTTAATGAAAGTTTAAATATTCTGCATAGATTTATAAAAATTAATATTTTGCTGTTCTTAAAATCTTTTAAAATCTCTAACAAGCATAGATTGCTCTTGGTAATTGAATTAAGTTTTTTATGTGTCTTATATATATAAACTTAATACGTATTTTTTATTTACTAGGTCTTCATCCTCCAGGTCCACCCTTAGCAAGACCCATTCTTCCCCGAGAACGAGGTGCACTGGATAGAATTGTTGAATATTTAGTTGGTGATGGTCCACAGAACAGGTACTGTTTTGCTAGGTGGTGGATGAAGGAAAATGAAAAAAATTTGTCAGAATGTGTGTGTGTGTTTGTGTGTGTGTGTGTGTGCGCGCACATGCGCACCCAATATGTTTCATAATTTTGTGGCTCTTACTTTCTGATTTTAAAACATAAAACAATATGTATTGCCCTCTAAAATAGTACATATTTAGTTGTTGTTCGTAGGAGTTTGAACAAAATAAGTCTAGTTAAAACTCATATAAGAAAAATAAGATTAAATCTGCTGTAAGATTAATTTTAGAGAAATTCAATTATTTTGTGGAAACTTTTAAACAAAAACCTGATAAAGTGTAAGAAATGGATTTTTATAGGTATCATAATGCCATGATAACACTTTTAATAATGAGAACAATTTATATTTAATACGTATAGTTAATTTTATTTAACACATATAGTTGTCAAAATACTTCTCCAATTCTTATCTAATTTAGCCCTTGCTATAACTCTAGGAAGATAGATATGATATGAGTAGAGCAATTATCATAGTATAAACTTTTAAAAAATCAGCTGGGTGTGGTCGTGCACACCTGTAATTCCAGTACTCAGGAGGCCAAGGCAGGAGGATCGCTGTGATTTTGAGGCTTGCCGGGGCTCCATAGTGAGACCCTGTCTCAAAAAAGCAAAAGCAAAAAACAAAAACAAAAGCAAAAATAAAACAGCCCCCTCAAAACCCCAATAATCCGAAAACATTGTATAGTAGAATGAATGTTGGACAACTGTACTAGTTAATATGGTTTTCATAAAGGGACCAGCTTTTTATGTTAATGTAGTTGACAGTGTATTATTTTAAATAGAATGACTTTTGATCAAGCCAAGTATTTGTTGAGTATATGTACAGAGAATAGAGAATGTGTAAGTAGAAATTGAAGATGTTTAAGTGTAACTGAAGAAAGTATGGGGAACTTGATGCATAGAAATTAACTGTTAGAACAGATTACAAAAAAAATGCATTCCTTTACTGTAAGATTTCTCAGAGGTTTTAATAATACTCATTGTGAATCTGTACAGGAGTTCCATCTTTTCCAAACAGCTCTGACCACAGATTTGGGAGCTGTCATCCTTGAGACTATACACTGGGAAATACTGAAATTTAAGTGTTATGTTATCAGAAATTTTCCTGCTAACTTACTAAAGATACATTCAACTGTTGTTTAGTTTTCTTTTTAATTTAATATATAAATTCTGTTGATGTTTTGGCTTTGGTTAACTTCTGGTTTTTTTTTTTGGGTATGTGGCGCGCGCATGTGTGCACGCGCGCGCGCACACACACACACACACACACACACACACACCCCCAAACTTCTGCTTTCAGGAGTGTTTTTATGATATACTAAGCAATGTCTACTCTGTTAATGGCATATTAGCCACAATGGCTAAAATAGCCTGTCTTATGAACTGTGTCTGCTTTTGTAACTGGTGTGTGCATTTTTTCTTTTGGTGTAGGTATGCCCTTATATGTCAGCAGTGCTTTTCTCATAATGGCATGGCTCTGAAAGAAGAATTTGAATATATTGGTAAGAATTACTGGCCAGTTAGATTTAAATATTTTACTCTTAAATATTTCATTCTCTGTCTCTTTCAACATAATGCTATTTTGTTTTAGATGCTCTCTCCATACACATTGGCAAAGCGTATTTAATACTCTGGGCAAAGCAGGGAAGACAACTCAAATTTCTTCTTCATATAATGAACAGCCTCTAGGGCAGTCGTTCTCAAACTCACTGTGCATCAGAATTATGTGAAGAGCCTTAAAAAATAATGATATCCAGTTACCCACCTACCAAGAGTCTGATTTAATGGATCTGGAGTGGTATCTAAATATCATATTTTCTTTTAAACTCATATATGATTCTCACTTGCTGTCAATTTTAAACACTCATGTAATAAATCATGTTTCTAAAATATGACATACTTCATTCTTTTGAACAAATGAGCAAGTTTCTTGATTTTAGGCTATCTAATGATTCTGTTCACTAGAAATGCAAGTTCCATAAATTATCATTAATATAATTTTGCTATCTTCAAAATTAGCTTTAATTAGAAAACCAACCATAATATTATTAAAATAACACATACACTTCACAATGTATAAGTTATTTTTGAAGTGTTCTTGACTGTTTGCAAAAGTAATCTTCTGAGTTACCTCTTTAGTTTTTGAACTTTATTTGGTGTGTGATTTTGCTTATTTTTAAAAAACTCTCTGCAGCTTTTCGATGTGCCTACTGTTTTTTCTTGAATCCTGCAAGAAAAACCAGACCTCAGGCTCCAAGACTTCCAGAATTTAGTTTTGAGAAAAGGCAGGCAGTGGAAGGCTCAAGTTCAGCTGGTCCTTTGCCATCAGAAAGTATGCTTTCATCAGAGAACCAGTGCAGTGAAGGTATGAATATGTCAATTAAGTTTTTTGTTTCTTTATAATGTGTGTTGTATAACGATATTAAAAGCATAATGCTTATAGATAACAGTGGATTAATTTATCCTTTTGCAGCATGCATATGTCAGCTGTTGCTCTGATGGCCTCCTGTGTGGTATGATAAGTTTCTATTTTACTTTATTTTATTGTTTGCCTTTTGAGACAGGGTCTCACTGTGTAGTTCAGGCTGGCCTTGAAATCACCATATACTCCAGGGTGGCCTTGAACTTGAAGTGATCGTCCTGCCTCAGCCTCCCGAGTGCTCGGATTACAGACATGCACCACTGTACCTGGAGATATGGTTCAGCTTTAAAATGCAAGTTTTAGGGGTTGGGGATTTAAGTTCAGTGAATTCAGTCCTTGGAACCAGAAAAATTTTAAAAATGCAGATTATATTGTTTTAAATAGCATTTAGCACCAGGTAGATAAACATGGTGTATAGAGTCAGCTCTTCCAAAAATTGTTGGGAGATTTGGCTGGTAATATTTTCATGGAACCATTTTTCAGACTTATCCAAGTGAGGCAGATTGTTAGAATTATGAAAAAACTATAAGGACAAAATATTTTGAAGCGTTATGATTATCTTTGATAAAATAGCTATGTGTCTGCTACTTGAATTGGTGGAAATTACCAGAAAGCAGGAAACTTTGGAATTGGAAGGTCATCTTTGCATTGTTTGGATAACAATATGGACAGGACTGTTCTGTTGAAACTGGTTATAAGAGGTCCATGAGATTATATTGTCTTTGATGTATAATCAAACTTATCCTAGAGAAATAGAATTTATCTGAACTTGTGTTTTAGAATTCATCTTGCCATTCTGTTTTAGGAATTTTTGAGGAAGTATCATGAAAAAATAATGGAAAGGATGAAATAGAAGATCTACTAATAGCCCGCTGTTTCTCGCTATTAATATTTGGTCAGAAGTTCTTTGTTAATCACCTTTGAATCATGAACATTGCTAAAATCATGACACAGGTCATGATATTTTGGTGCTATGTCTTGTGTAGAATGTATATTGGAAGTTTAGTTCACAATTTATTTAGCAGCCAGTATTCCTCCTTTTAATTTTTAGAAATTATGGTTTATATATATTTGATTTCTTCTTAAAGGCATTAAGTATTGCACAATTGGCTTTAACAGGATATTACATGAAGCAGTGAATTTTCAGATACCAGAAATTTGGTGTAAGAGTTGAAGTTCTTTTTAGACTCCGAAGAGTGAACCTAAACTATGTGTGTTGAACTAGGCTTGGCTTTTGGCTTACTAACAAACACCAAAATGAATTTGAATATGGATAGCCATGTCAGAGGCCTGTATACTTCCGACGCTGAATGAGTGCATTCGTCTTCTTCAAGTCTGCAACATCAACTCCAAACAGAGTCACATTTTTTTCTTTTGCTTGTCATGCTCTGAACTGCATGCTGTCACATTGCAAACCATCTGCCTTGCCGTTGCAGCCTCTTGGAACTGAAAATTAAAAGATTTCATACTGAAGATGCCTAGAGGAAAAATTGAAGTCCCTTCCCTGAGTAACCTTCTTTATGAAAGCTAAAGTGAATATTTGAAAGCCAATAGTTGGGATTAAAAAAATATTAAAAAAGAAAAAGAACAGAAAAAGCAGCCAACAAAATAAAAAGTTTTATAAGAGGTCCCGTGCTTTATTTCTTCTGTTAAGGTCAAGATGGTTAGTTAGCAAACAACACCCAGCTATACCTTTCCTTCTCATCTAATCTAGGAGGAGCAATACCCCAGATGTCTCATTTTCTGTCTGAACTCTCCGGAATGAAGTCTAACTGGCTCAAACTCTACCCTAATAAGGTAATGTTAATAGGTGAAACCAAATTTGCGGCAGGGTCTGGTGAAACAGAAGCATCAACTCCATTTGGTTAAAGTCATTTCTAGAGTAGTAACAGTTTTCCTGCTTCTCGTTGGATTCAACCAAGTGGCCATGAGCACCTTTTTCTTCTTTGGCTTTCCAGAAGACGGAAACTTTTTTCCAAGACTCCTATCACCACCCTGTGAAATGGTTATCAGTTCCAAGCTGGATTTCTTTAGTAAACTAACTACTGGAAGTATTTCTGATGATGTCATCTCAATTGTCTACTCTGTGCCAACAGCCAATATAGCTGGAAGCTTAGATTTCTGATTTCTAAATTCTTCAGTGAAGTAGAAAATATCTTGCTTTAAGTTTTGTATCCTGAAATAGCTTGTTGATAGCACCAGAAACTGTAAAGATTGGGTTACTGAATTTGCAGATGGGCCCAAAAGGTAATCTTTCATCTAAATTTTTCTTTCAGCAAGTATCAGTAACCACTTATATGAATGATCTACAATTAGTAGAAGAAACTTTTTTCTACTCCATGACACAAGCTTTTAAAGTTTTTTTTTTCCCTGGATTGTGGTATTAGAAGTTTTTGACTTTAGAATGAGGCACAAGGCTTTTAAAACTTCTGGAATACTCTTTAGAACAACATATGGAATCCTGGAAAGTTTTCATCAGAGAAACCTAGAAGACATTTCTCCCATAAATTCCTCATTTGAATTTATAAATTTTTTACCCTGTAACTGCTATCCTGCTACTTTTGTAACAGAGAAACACAAGAAATCAGGGATATAAATTATCTTTTTATCTGAGAACATACACGATATAGAATGTCAAAAAATGAATTGCTTTTAGATTCCTGTTTCTTGTACGATTAAATGAAGTCCAGTAATACTTGAATCTCTGCTAAGTACCATTAAGGTAGTTTATTTCTTTTTCCTTTAAAAAAATACACCTTCTAAAATATCTGATACATAGCATTCTTTTTTGGGGGGTGGTGCTGGGGATCAAACTCGGGGCCTTGTGCTCAGTTGTAGGCAAGTGCTCTACCACTGAGCATTCTTGTTAGATGCTGTAATCTTTTCTACATTGTTAGTGTACTAGTACAGTGATACGTATTTTTGGCTAGCATGTTTTAAAAACATTAATATTTTGTTTTAATTTTTCAGTTGTGTTTGTCTAGGTCTCATGTAATTATTTTAGTAGAAAATAGCTTTTGTACAACTAAATAATAATAAAACGATATCTAAACAATGCTATCAAAAGATAGTAAGTAAATTTTATAAATGGTGAAAATTACCTTGGTAATCTGATTTCTGGTGTTCCTTTCATTTACGCGAAGTATATTTGCCATTAGGTTGTGGTGAGTGAGGAAAAATTCTACTTTTAGTATTTTTGTCATGATGCTCTTAACTATGTGATAATGAACATGTGGAATTCTATGTATTTATCAGATCCAAAAAATGTATGCATTTGTTTATATTTAATTATGTTCAGCTTTCTCAAATGTAAATTTGCCTGTATGTTGTTGCATGTTCATTTTAAATATAGAGATCTTTTGACCTTCTGACTACTTTCTCTAAAGCACCTCTTCCTAATACTTAGCTTTTAGATCATGGCTAAATAATGAAACAAATAATGCTTAATTTGTTCACCAATGGTAAATAAGTAAATGATACTCTGTGTTGAAAAGTAGTAATTTTCTGAAAAGTGGTTATAATTTGAATTTTGTTGAGTCATTGGGTTGAGATGGAATGATATTCATGCCTTTGTTCCTTATATGTGTTGCCTTTTTCCATAAAACAGGAAATTAATGTAAAAACTACCTTGTTTGAAACCTATGAAGTTGAAGACAAATTGCCAATTTTAATTTAATGATGTTCTTTGAATAAGTTTATATAAGTTTTACACATATACCGAGCAATTAATGTATTGGCAAGGCCTTTTTTAAAATTAATGGTAGAAGGGATTGAACCCATAGGCATGTACATGCTAGGCAACTACTCTGTCACTGAACTATATCTCCAGCCCTTTTTAAAATTTTATTTTGGACAGAGTCTTCCTAAATCACCCAGGCTGTCCTGGAACTTGAGATTCTCCTGATTCAGCCTGGGATTACAGGCATGTGCCACACGCCTGGCTGGGAAGGCAAAATTTTTTTGTCAGCAAGGCAAAAATAAATGAAGTTGTTTTGCTAGATTATTCTTTACTTTTCTTAAAAATTTACTCTTTTAAGAGCTAGGGTTAAAAACCTAAAGGTAAGGTGAAGTTCTTACATGCTTTTTGCATGTGTGTGGTTTATAGGTGTGGCAGTGGTATTCATTATACAGGTACACTCAGTTTTATGAATTTGAGTTGTCTGAGTTGAGGCTTTGCCCAAACAACTAGTTACCAATTTTTGCTATTTGTTAGAAAAAACTTATCTCTGAAGAATATTGATGTGGGGAGAGGCAGGAGTAGGAAAAGGCAGACATTCTGTGGATCATTTTATCACATTGTGATAGAGTGTTTTCTTGACATTATGAATACCAAAGTTGATTGAAAATTTTTTTGTTGAGACAGAATTAAGTTATTTTAGATGGCCATATTTAGATCCCTAGTCTTCAATTGGGTCATACAGGCAAGACTGGGCCTTTTTACTTAGTAAGAACACAAAGGGTGGTTTTTCTTTTAGTATTTTGTGGACAAATATTGTTTGAAATGTATTTTATACCACTAAGCTATTTTCAACTACAACTTTGTAGGAAAAAATATACTGTTTTCTTTTTTTTATTAGACTAGTCAAATGATACTCTGCCATAGAAATAAGTTCTTTTGGAGTAGGGCATTAGTCATCTTATTATAAAGCCCTGAGGTTTAGTTATGAAATTTATATGTAGTTTTCTGTTAATCTTTTATAGGCATGTCATACATCAGTTATTTTGTAGTGTTAATAATATTGCTTTTCTGAAAATCAACCCAGTGAAAGAAAAGTAGTTATTAGTAGGCTGTTTGATTATTTTCAAGACCTACTCATCACTTTACCAATCTTTTTAGTCTTGTATATATTCTCTGAAATATAATATTGACTGGAAACTTTGTCTATCATGTTTTCTAACTTTGTCTATCATGTTTTCTAATGCACATGACACTTCTTTGAATTTATGTCTTATAGACATTTAAAACTTTCAGTACTATGGTTCTCTCTTTGTATTAACTTTTTTTTAATGAACTGGGAAGTTTTAAATTGGCTTTGAGTAGTTAAGTATTTGTTTCTGCAAATAGTAATATCACAAAATTTAATGTGATAAACCTTGAACTTTGATAGCTCTCCTGTTCTAGTATAGTATTAAAGCAATCTGTCAGAATATGACAAACTATGTAGTCCTATATTTACTTAAACATGTTTATTGGTGAGTTGCGTGTTAGAGTCTGAACTTTTTTTTTTAAACTTGTGTGGCTTATTGGTATGTTTCAGAAACAGATTATAAAATGTTAGCCAAGCAAGTATTGCTTTAAGACCAGAGAGTTGTGAGAAGTAGTGACACTTAAGATTCTAACCTGGATAAATTCTGTGAGGCTAGAATTATAAATGGTTTGCACTCCCAAAGTTTTCCACAGAATTAACTTGCCTTTGTAGCAGAAATCATTTGTACATGTCTGTTGAGTTTTATTTGCCCCTTTGCTTTTCTTTTCTGCAATGGAACATTCAAATAAAACTTGAGTGACCTACTGCTTCCCTACCATGATTTTTGTTAAGCTTCCAAGTGGTACAACAGTGCCATTTTAAGTTCCACATTAAGATACAAGCAGTATTTTTGTGACATTTGTCACAAAATGTGATGTATGATTATTCCTTCCTACTTTTTGTGATCGCATGAAATTTTCATAGAGTAAGACTTCATTGAGCTATAAGTCCTGGACTGGAATTTGGACCTTTCATTTTATATAGAAGAAGGAGGAAAGTAGTTATAATTAGTTCAGTAAAGTAGAGTCCAGAGCATAATCCTTTAAAAATATTTTTAAAGCCCTGGCATACAGTGTGTGAGAAATAGATAATTTGCCTGTGTTAAAACTCATACAGTAGGGACTGGAGGTTTAGCTCAGTGGTTAGAGTGCTTGCCTACCAAGTACAAGGCCCTGAGTTTGATCCCCAGCACCAAAAAAAGAAAAAAAAAACTCATACAGTAAAACCATGAATTTCTAAGACTTCCATGTTAACATGAATATAACACATAATTTCTTTGCCAAACTATTCTATGTTGCAAAAAATTTTTACAAGTTTAACTAAAACTTTTTACCAAGTAGATTGCCCCCCCACCACCCAGATTTTTTGAATTGGTAACATTTGTGTAGAATCTTCTATGAGGTTAGAAAAAAGCTGTTTTTTTGTTTGTTTAGCTGATGTGGTTTAACTGTATGTCTTCTTAATAAGAATAATTAATTGCTGTTTATTACAACAACAAGAAGAAATACTTCAAGCTGTATTTTTATCTTTGACTTGGAGATTGTATGGCCTAAAGCTTGTATGATTCTATCATTTCCCCCTCTGTCCTGTTCTTTGAAGTATTAAAGACAGTTTATTTAATAAAATTGTTATTATTGAATTATTATTAAGGAATTTAAATTTAACAACACTCAAATAGAGTTAAAAGGAATAAATTTTCAGGTTGAGACCAAGAACCTTCTCTGGCTTCCGCTGTAGTAACAGGAAGAAAAAGACCCTTCTTTTTCCCTAGCATGTTGGGTGTATACCATATTCTGATTCAGGCTTTAAATATTGAGGAATTGCCTTGCAGAGAGATAATGTGAGACTTCTCATGCCTTTGGGAAAAGTGGATCCTGGCTTCCTCAGTCCTTGAATAATAGAGATGCATAAAAGGATAGGAGAACACCACCTAAACACACATGTATGCATGCATGTAGGCACACACATGAAAGTACACACTAGCATGTTGCTTACAGGCAGGGCTGCTGGCATACAGTCCTTTCAGGAAGCCTGACCTGGTAGTAAATACACTACATGTATATACTGGACTATTGTCTTATACACGTGATTCTGTTGGGACTTTGAGTTTTGGACATTGAATTTACAAATGTATCTTTAGGAGCTTATTTTGTATGAAAATATGAAAAGTATGATTATGGGTTTATTCAAATATTTTTCTTCATACAGAATCATAAATGGTATGTTGTAGATAATTCAGTACTTGTTTAAAAGACTTAAATGGGCTGGGGTGTAGCTCAGGGGTACAGCACCTGCTTAACATGTATGCGGCTCTGGGTTTATGTCCCAGTACTGGAAAAAAAGAAGGATTTTAAGTATAACTAGACCATTCTGCTGTTCTGCTCTTTCTTAGTTTGTGTGTGTATGCCCACATGTGTGTGAATGTTTATCTTTTACTTGCCTTATGTAGCAGTTTTAACATTTGGGTGTTCCTGAAATCTTGAATCTCTGTCTTTTCAGAATCTTTAGAAGAACAAGATGTTCTTGATAATAGTGCAGAGCAGACAGATGACAAAATATCAGCTACAGAGCAGACAAACCAAGTGATTGAAAAAGCATCTGGCTCAGAGGAACTAGAGGAAAAACAAGAAGAGACTGCAAATAAGGAAACCTCAAGAAAGGAAGCCAAATCAACAGTTCCCAGAGTGGATTCTACTCCTGATCTTGAACTAAGTGGAGACTCTTTGATGACAAAGTAGTAAATCCTTCCATGTGCCTTCAACTGGATATTTGTAGTCTCATTGATGTCAGTTATTGCTTTTTTGGTGGTACTTTAAAAAAACTTTTTTTGTTTTTTGCTCCTCTAAGTATAGCATTTAGCGTTTTCATGTAGCATTTTCAGTATGTCAGCTATATGTACTGGATACTAAAATTAAAAGCAAGTGATATCAGTGAAGTAAGATCCTTTTGAACATACAAAGACCAACAGTATTTAGACAGCTTTCAGATATTTTATGTCCATTCTAAAAGTCAAAAGAAAAAGATAACATTCTTGTTTTCTATACATAATATCTGTAAATAATATCTATTTTGACATAGGAAGGGCTTTGGTTAGGAATAATTTCTCTAATAGTGTTTATGAATGAAATGAAATACTTTGTTACTAAGAACAGAGTTTTAACTCTTGATCTATTTGCCAGGGGGGAGTAAATGTCTACTTAGTTGTTTACATTAAATGGTATGAAAGTTGTAACTGTAACTCCTAGGCATTGGTACGAACTGTCAATAAGATTGCAGTCAAGTGCAGTGTTTCTTTTGATGTTTTTTATTTTGCAACTGGGCCAAAGGCACATGATGTATATAATTAGTTTGTTTACATATTAACATATAGGAAATATATGTGCACTTGACTGTACTTGAATTCTTAGTATTATTTATACTTGTTACATAATGATGATACCTGAGTGAATTTTCTGTTCTTTGGTGTATTTTATTAAGGAAAATAAAGATAATCTGGTAGCAATTTATTTTTGTTATTATCTAGACTTCACAGTGTCTTGGTAGATGACTTGGCTATCTGAAAAATCTTACTAGGAAGAACTTAACAGTATGATAAATCTGTAGAATCTACTTAGAGCAAAATGCAGTGCTTTTGACTCAGATGGTGGTACTAATGAGAGGTTAGATCTTGTAGTTTTTAATTTTGAGGAGACAAGTACGCTTTGTGAGACTAGGCAGTTAACTGCTAGTAGTTCATTGGATTAAATATGTATATGTAGGATCAGATAGGAAAAAGTTTTGACCCAGAATGATAATTCTTAGATTTTAAATACCGTGTAATTATCTGTTTATTTCTCCTCTCTATATATTAAAAAAATCAAATTATTATGCCAAAGGGAAGAATATATAAGGAGAGTATCTGGCTAATGCTTTGGTGTAGACAGTTTATTAAAAATTGAATAAAACTTTTATCATTTAAAAATTCATTTATATGACTTAATATTTCCTATCTAAGGGATATTTCTAGACAACCCAATCTCTTAATAGTCTTGAGGTATCTTTTTATTTTATTTTTTTCTTTTTCTTTTTTTGGTGCTGGGGATTGAACTCAGGGCCTTGTTCTTGTGAGGCGAACACTCTAACCACTGAGCTAAATCCCCAGCTTGAGGTATCTTTATATAGTGGCCACAGTTTTTAAGCGTATGGAACTAAATTTCAATTCCAGTTCTGTAATCATGGACAAATCACCTAACCTTGCTGTAATTATTTTCCAGTCTGTAAAATGGAAAGAATAATGCCTGTTTTTAGAGGTATTGGGGCGATTAAAAATAATTTATATGTTTGAAACTAGGATGTTACTACCTGATAATAAATATTAAGTAAATAGCATTTGTTATTATTGACATCCTTGTAAAATATGGAAGGAGCCATAAATTTTTCTTCTGGCAGGTAAGGAAATTAAAAAATAGTATAAACATACAATTCAGCTGCTCAGAATGAAGCCAGTTTCCTCCATCAGCCCTTGCTCCATATATGTATATAAATTCATAGATTAAAAAAATAGGAAATTGAAATGCAGGAATATAATTATTTTTAAGGTGAATTTCACCAGTTTCTGTGTATGCGTGAGTGTGTTAATAGCCCATATACATTTTAGCAGCACTTTGCAGTCTTGTTATTCAAATTCTGATATACATTGCTTGAAAATGAGTACTTTGGAGAAGTATAATTGAATGATAGAACTAAGCAGATATTACAAGATATTACAAGAACTATCTTTAAAGAACTATGGAAGGAGTTAAAAACAGGCTTAGTACAATTAATGCAACAGATAATGTGCTTGTGATTGTATCTTATCTTTTATAATAGAAGTTTATTCTGATATTATTGTAATAAACAATGATTGAAAGAATAGTAAAATGTCCAGTTTTTAATTTAGACTAGTATTAATAAGGAAAACTGAACTAGTAAGTATTAATAGCCAGAGTGATCTTAATTTTCCTGTTTACAACCACTCAACAAGTCATCATCTAAGCTCTTTTCTCTATCCCTGAGTGTGACCTACAAACATGGTCTTTCTCTTCTCCCTCCTCTCCACCCCCATCTTGGTACTGTAGACACATGGGCCTCCTTTTGTTTCTGTAACCATGCTAACTCTTTCTTGCTGTGTCTATTTCAGCTTAAATTTTCCCTTCTCAGAAAAATGCCCTCCTAAACTCCAGGCTGGCCTCTGCTTGTGTTTTGTGTCATATCAGTGTATTTCTACTCACTGGCCTTATCACGGTTTCTAAGTGTTTTATTTGTCTGCTCATTTACTATCTTCACAGTATGAAGTCTATAATATAGTAAGCAAGACTGTGTAATAGTGTAAACAAGAATCTTACTTTTACCTTCGTATCTTGAGAGCCTTGTACAGTGCTTCATTTATTGCATGAATGAATATCTTTGTTACTAAATCCAATGAAAAATTTCAATTCTTATTTTACTTCTTGGCAGTTTGACTTTGTTGAGTACTTCCTCTGAAGTGAGTTTCATTTTTCTTTTGGCTTTTGACATATCACACTTCTGTTCCCTACTTCTCTGACCTCTTGCTCTCAGCGTCCTTTGCAGGCTTCTCTTTCCCTGCATGTTCTCTAAATATTGGTGCTCCTAGGTTCTGCCTTTTGTCACTTCTTCACACTGCATAGTGGTCCTCTAGGAACACCCATCAAGGCCTGTGGATTTAATTGCCAGTAATCTTCATGTCATAGTGGTGTGTGTATGTGTGTGTGTGTATTTTTTTTCACCCACCTCGTGGCATGTCTCTGACAACTGATATTTTAAAGGAGAATGAACACATACTCTTCAAACTCCGTGTTTCTCATCTATCAAATAACACAACAATTACAACCAGAAACTAAAGTCTGTTCACTCATCTCTTTTCTCTATATCTGCACTGTCCATTCCTGTCTCCTAAACCTCTTACATTTATGACTTTATTTCTCCATCCCATTGAGATTGCATTAATAATGATAATAAACATTTGCATTATTCTGCCAGGCAACATACTAACTGCTGTGTATGTGTTATTTTATTTGTTGTTTGGCAACAGTCCTGAGAAGATTCTTACCCTGTACATTAACAAAAATGAGGTATAGAGAGTATAAGCGACTTGCTAAAAATTGTACACTGGGTAAGTGGAAAATGGGGGATTTTAATATAGACAAATGATTTAAGGTGCATCACGACTACTACGATTACTGTATTTAGGGCTGGGGATTGAACCTGGGTGTCACACTTAGGCTATACTTTTTGTTTGTTTGTTTGTTTGTTTTTTCGTGCTGGGGATTGGAGGCTTTACTCTTAATTACCATTGTACTGCCCTCTAATTCATGCCTCCATCATGGCAGATTGCCAAAGCTCCTCTTAACTGCTTTGCCTGTCTGTCCTGTGTACTGCAGCCTAAGTGAGTTTTCAAAAATGGGAAACGAATTATGCCAGACCATTGCTTAGACCCTTTAATGATTCCTCACTGTGGGATGAGATCTAAGCTTACTAATGTGGCCTAAAAAGCCCTGTGTAATTTTGCTCCTAGTGACCTCTGACATCTGTTTTACACAACTACTACTACTTGTCTTCAACTGCACACCCAGACTTGTGGTGTAACTATTCTAGTGTTTCCTGTGCTGCATGTGCAAAATTTTCCCTAATGTCTCAACCTTCTCAAGCCCTTCCACTAGCTGAAATACCTTCCTACTCAGATACTGGGTATCTGAGACACTGACAATCCATTTGAAAATTTTGCTGCTGCTTCTTAAGCTATGTCTTTTATTCTTGAAATTGGTATTTTTCATCATGTACTCATTGTATACATTCAGTACACATTAATTTGATATGGAGAATATAATTGAAGCAGGAGACGGCTTTGTGTGTGTATGTGTGTGAGTGTGCACATGTATATAATCTTCATTAAATATTGTGTGGTGAGCTGCAGAGATGCTAGATGACTTTAAGTCACAGGCATACTGGGCATTTGAGCCAAGCTAGAACTTAGATCTCAACTCAATGTTTTGTTTCAAATTTATTAAATTTCTAAATATATTAATCTACTGATAAGAATACAAGCATATAAATATATAAAGGTATATTTGCTAGAAAACAAAGGAGACTAAAAATTTAAATTAGTATAGAATTAATGCCTTACTAAATTGTAACAATCCATAAACTCTCGTCTCAGCCTAGTTTTTTCTCTCAGAAATTAGTCTATATTTTTACTTCAGTACTATTGTAAAATACCTTTTAAAAAATCGTTGAAAGGTGTCCTCCTAAATTGCTCGATCAGTTTACCTTTTTCTGAAACTTTGTTTCCATTTAATTTTCCATTCTTTCTGCTGCAGAGCTCCTGCTAATGTTGTTTATACTATTGGTGGACTGTAAGAGAAGAGAATACTATCTAGTTGTATAGTTCCATGTTATTTGATGCTTTTAAAAATACAAATTTTCTGCTTTACACACTTTATCAAGTATTTATTCTCTTTTTTCTTTGGTGTCAAAATTGATAGAAGTTGGAAGTACTCTGGAAAGGTTAAAAAGATGTTCTCAAAAATCTCTTTCATAAATTAGATTTTTGAATTCTTAGTCCAGGATTCTTTGAGAACAGGCCAACTTTTCAGCTGCCAAGGACTTTTACTAGATCTCTGGCATTTGACTTAGGAAAACTGAGAAAAATTATTTTGATAGAAATAAATATTTCTGACTTTGTCTGCTCTTGAAAGGTGAGGAGCGTGGAGAACTGAATGAGCATTTTTCAGTTAGCTGTCCTGGGCCAGGCAGGCGCTGTGCCCTCGGTGCTATCGCATAGGTTCTCTTGGCGCTCTCCCAGCGACTCCCAGGAAGGAATCTGATCAGGCGGGGATTATTTTCCAACAGTTGAGAGGTGTACAAAGAGAATTGGAACCTGGGCTCTAAGTTCTTGCTCTTCTGCTTAGCTATGAGCACTCTGCTTCTTAGGCAGCTGACAGAAGTCTTTCTGGTTTCTTATATTTCTGTAATAACTTAGATGTTACTTCAGGGTACTTCTTTTTCCCTTGATCTCACACTTGTCAGACTATTGACACACCTGCCATTGGAATTACTTCGTAATGGTATCTCATGAAGCAAGGCCACATCTGTTTTTGTTCATCATTAGATCCCAGGTACCTAGTATACAGGAGAAACAGTGCTATATGTCAGATAGGTAGCATTGTGCATACAACACACACACACACACACACCCCACACACACACAGAATAGGAAATACGTAAGTGAAGATTTTGTAGTGTGGAGAATTTTTAAAATCTCAAAAATTTTCAGTTATCAAGTAGGGAAAACCCAAATAACTTTTTCCTCACAAGGCAAATTCCAGTTATTTTGTTTAGTATCCATTGTTTGTTCTGATGTTGAAACTTTCTAAAACAAATCTTTAAAAATGCCAATTAGTGTACAGCAGACTCCTTAGGTTGCAAGGACACTGCAGAATTTTAATAACCTTTCCATCCTGTTTCCTACGTCTCTTTTATACTTTGGCCACAGGTGAGTATTTTGTACTTCCGAGCGATATGTACCGCTCTTCATGCTATTCTTGCTGGGTGCTCTGAGCACCATCTTTAGGCCTTTCTAAACAGGCTCCTGCTTTTTCGTTCCCTTGTATTTTACACATATATGTAACTGAGCATCTCCTGACCTCTTGTTTTTGTTGTGTCTGCTTGCTTCCTTTCACTGTGAACACTGAAGGTAGTGTTTGGTCTTTCTCAGTTTCTGTTTTCTTCCTCTTGATCGCCTCAAGAAAAACAGCACTAAACAAAACCAAACCAAAACCGGCATGGTGCCTCCTACATGTATAATTCAAGTAGATTCATATGAATAAGTGATTGACTTTGTCAGTACCAGTGTTTGGTGTGCTACTCCTCCTGAAACTCTACAAATAATAGAATTGGGAAAGCGAGACTGGCTCAAATACGATTGGGACTGTGAGCACAGTGATAGGGGAGCATTCATTCCTTTCTGGCCTCTTAGTAATTGATGCAGGAGACACTCAGTAACATGAACGGACTGAATGGAGGTAAGCAAGCATGTGTGCTAGGGGTCGTCAGTGTAGGAGCTCATCCCACAATCACCCGAACCCATTATTTGGCTAGAGTTTTAAAATTGCGTAAAAAATAATTTGGGTTTAACAAACTCCTGAAAATCTCTACCCACCCGCTTCTATATTTTGCTTATGTCTTTCTCTATAGCCCATATATATATGTGTGTGTGTGTGTGTGTGTATGTGTATATATATACACATAGATAGTACTGTTGATTGAATCCAGAGACTTGTGCACACTAGGGGAGTGGCTCCGCCATTCAGCTACCTCTCCACCTGTATTAGTCATTTTTTGTCACTGGGACAGCATACCCAACACACAACCTAAAGGAGGGTTTTATTTTGGTTCAGGGTTTCAGAGTTCAGTCCATATTCAGTCACCTCTGATGCAGAAACCACGTGGTGGAAGGCCAGACAGGAAAGCGGCTTATATTACAGAAGCCAGGAAGCAGAAAAGAGGCACTCAGCTGGTGTGAGCATACACCCTTCCAAATCATCCCCCACCCAGTGACTCGCCTCCAGTCAGGCCTCACCTCCAAACGTGGGTCTTTCGGGGGGGAGGTGCTTTAGATCTAGACCATAACACCCCTACTATATTGATTTTTATTCACTATCTCAATTCTAAGGCATTTGATGTTATGACCATAATTAACTTAGGAATTTTCTGGCTTAAGTTGCCACTTTTTTGACATCTCGTGGGCCTGGATACACATACAAGCATACAATACAATTTAAGAATATTTCCTCTTTGAATATATAGACAATAAAAATTCATGTTAAAGTTGAACACTTGCGTTAAAATGTAAACAATGCATAGTATAATTAAAATGTGTATTTTATAAACTATAAACTTCATTTTTCCCCCTAAAAATGGAACTGGCTACTGATCTCTTACTGTCCATAGCAAAAATTCTAAAGGAGTTGAAAAAAAATTAAACAAAAGCATTACAGTGGTTCACTTGCTTTGTAAGAAAACCCTTTTCTCTAGCATCAAAAAAAAATATATTTGGAATGAACTTGTATACTTAATTGTGTGTTCACATAGCCAAAGACTATATGAATCTTCAAAATAAAATGCTATGGATTTTATAAGATCTGAACTGAGTACGAAATGAAAATGGCTGTGGTTAAGACATGTTTTGGGCGGATGTTATGTTTCTTCATTTTTTTTTTTAAGACTTTTTTCCCCCTTTGGTTTATGAAGACTTACACTCTTTTGCTTGTTTGTATGAACTTTATCTCTTGGCTTGAAGAAATTAAATTTTTTTTTGTCTTTAAAATCAAGTCCTACTCAGAAAGAATGAGAATTTTCTTTTTCCTGCTCTCTTCCCTTTCTACTCTCCCCACACCCTGACCAAGAAAAGACTGAGCAGTAGTTTAGGTTTTAGTAGGTTCTGATAAGATCAATTCATCCCCCCAGCAAAATGTGAGCAATCGTTCAAATCCAGCACAAGTGTCCAGCACTGCTTTTAGATCAGGACGGCACAAGACTATTAAATTGTGTCAGCCCAGCAGTGCTGTGTGTTCAGGGTTCGAAGAGGGGTGGGAAGCAGGTGACTGTTGCCTTCCAGCAGAGAAGCTGAATTTCAGGCTCTGCATTCCAGATGAACAGCAGTAAGGTATGTGGCTGACATGTCTGTTTTTGACAGTGCCTTCAATAGACATGTAAACAATTCAATTTGTGCAGTATAGGTTTATTGTCTCTAAAGAGTGATTTATGTCCTTATTTCTGCATTATCGTCCACCAGATACTGCCTCTAACAGAGGACCTGTGCTATTTAACTTTTTAGACCTTTGTCTTCATTAGTACAGCAATTTTCATTTGTGATCATTGCAGTAGACCTCACCGATAAACTAAGACAGTGTGAGATTCATCGTGCTGACACCTAACCTTGCCAGCTGACTTCCTGACCTTCTGCTTCCGAAACACGCGCTCATTTTTTTTCTTAAAGCCCAACGTAAAACTCTATTTTTCACACACATTGTGGGCAGTTTAAAGGTTGGTCAGAATCAAATATTGTGCTTTCAAATTTGATAATGTATGAGTACAGAAGGATGACCTTTGATACATAGTCATACATCAACATGCCGTGAGTAGTGAATGCAGCAATTACCTTTACTACGTTGAAAGGGTAGTTTAGTTCTCATCTTCAGTGCAATTATTGCAGAAACAAAAGTGAAAACTGCATTTAAGTTCTAGTTACGAGATTTCTAGTTAAGTATCTTTGGAAATAGTCCCAATTTATATATATTTTTAACATGGACTTAGTTTTTATAAGATCCCAGTTGTTCACTAACAATGTTAATTATTGCTCTGACAATATTAGGCAGACTGATGTAAAGCTACTATGTGTTTTATGAATAGGTTATTTTTCAAGAGGATTAAACATTGTTTCAGTACAAAAGAGTTTTCCCATATGTGTTTTAAAATATATTAACATGTGCCTAGCCCAGTGGTCATCTAAACAAATATTTAGTGATGACAAAGATCTTTATGTTGGGGCAACACACAGCTGCATATAGCTTCTGCCATCTCTATGGGCTTGTGGCCCCACTGTGTTCCTTTAGTCATTCATTTCTCCTTTAATGAATGCTTTTTATGTGCCAGGCACCATGATATAAAGTGAATGAGACACGGACCCTTCTCCTAGGGAGTTTAGTTTAACAGTTCACTTCAATCCTGGGATGTCTCAAGATGAAAATAAGATGCCAATTTCAGGTACTAAGTGCTAAGCCAGGAGACCAGATTTGCGCTTTAGCTCTGCACTTCGCAGCAGTGTGACCTTGTGGGGGAAGTTACATTACATCTTTCTTTGAAGGCTCTCTTTCCTTGACTATAAAAAAAAAATGTAGTGCAGAGCTGCTTTGAAAAGAGAAAGGGAATATCTAGATCAAGTGCAGCCCAGAATGGTAAAGTTCCTTTTCTGTCTGCAATTCCTCTTTTATCTCTCTGCAACTCTGTTTGTCAGTTTACTATTTTGCTATAATTCCTCTTTTGCTGGTGTAGAAGTTGTTAACAGGGATTCAAGAAACCCAACTTTCTGCAGAGTTTTGTATGTGTGTTTTCACATTTCTTCAGGAAAGAATAGATAGCTCTTACCTAATTTTCCAAGAGAATCATTAGTCAGTAGAGGAGGAATGTGGCGGCACTCTTCTAGGAGAAGAGCTCATTATAAGGCATTACCACTAAAAAATTACCCTTTCTTCAAGAATGCTTAAAGGTACCTTCATGGAAGAAGCCACACTACCAGGTATGAAAGAGGCATTTTACCACTAGCATGGTAAAATTTATAAAAATGTATTCAGTGTGTGCATCTTGACTGTTTTTAGACCTTTGGTTGCTTTATCAGTGAATGCTGTAAGATGTGAGACTAGCTTAAAATTTACCATATTTATGGTAATGAACATTGCAATTAAGATAGGAGCTTTGTAAAGAACCATAAGGTGTCATACTGGATTTGATATTATAAATAATTTATTTCTACCCCCAGCTTGTTCTTAAATTGCCCCAAGTTTCCTCCTCCCGGGAAATTCCTGCTTATTCAATGATATCATAAAATTAGTTTGTCTCACCAATGTCTGCCTGTTTTTCCCTCTCTTGATTTAACATTAATTTAAATCACAGGGATAAGAGAAAAAAATTAAAAGCTTTTATTGCTGTCTGTCATCGTGACACTGTTTTCCTTTTAGTCTTTTCCCCTTTTGGTCTTTAAGCTTTATAAATTGATATGTGTACCACTGCACTGTGTGTGGGATCATATTTGCTTCCTGTAGCGCCTGTCACATGAACTGCCATCAGCGAAGCCGAGAGGCAGTTGCTGACCACGTGGTACCATCTGAGGCTTGTAGACATCTGCCACTGGGAAGGACTGTAACTCTGAAACTTAACTTTTTATAGACACGGAGCTGTCAAATGGCAATGAGTTTTCTCCTTGTAGGCAGGCTGAGGGCTTAGATGCCTGCTTTCACCCCCCTCTACTAATATCTCCTTAATTTCTCCCTCAGAATCTATTCTGAGTTGGAGTTTGTATGTTTGCCTAGTAGGTCAAAACCAGTTGCATTGTAAAAATGAAGTTCATAGAGTTATTTATTGTAGTGGAAAGAAATAGGTAATCAAAATGTTCAGAAATGGATAGATGTTCATTGCGTTGAAAATATTCTTGAAGTTTTAAAACATAATGGGAGAAAATGTTCATGATTTAACATTAAAAGTGTAAATAGTTTGGTTTTATATGTGATAATACATGTGTGCATGTCTGTGTGTATATTTTTGCACATACACGTAAAGAACTGGAAAGAAATACAATAATATTTTAACTGGTTATATTTCAGTTGAAGGATATGTATTATTTTTTCCTTATCTTCTCCTCCTTATTTTCTAAATTAACTGTCAATATTTACTATCTGCTCTTTATCAATTTATTTCTTATGGACTTTAATGTTTTTAATAAAAATTATAATATAGACTAATCTACAACAAATCACTCTGTTATAGAAAGATTTCTAAATTCAAATTCATAATTCAGTTAGTTTCCAGTTCGGAATATTTTCATATGTGTAGATCTTTTGCAAAGAGTTGATTTAAGTTCAGCTTTAAAAAGGAGGAAAAGTCTGAGGAGGAAAAAAAAAGTGTTTTTCTGAGCAATGGAAATATAAAGACCTCTGCTACCTTGGAAATAGAGAAGAGGACTGAATGCTCTATGAATGATTTGCATTAGAAATTAGGAAGGGATCTGAGAAACTCAAATTATTTTTCTTCCAGCAACTTAAGGCTTAAATAAAGGACTCTCAGCTTGTACAGCAGTATGAAAGCCCCTGCACACATTTACATATTTTCTCTACCTCTCTTTATATGCACATACATAGACATACACAGCTCATTAATTCCTTTAATTAAGAGAAATGAATCAAAGCTCCTGCCTTCTAATAAGTACTTGCTTTGTTATATTCAATATGGCACTGTAATCTTTGATCTTCTAAAAATATTTCTTTAGAAATTTCTCAACAGATTTCCGACTGTTTCTTATGGATTTTCAAAAAACTCCCGACATGTAGCATCGTTTGTAAATTAAGAAGTGATCACAAGATAGTACATAGTAATGCATACTAATACAGTCTGGTCTAGAATTTTGACAAATAGCAATCATAGCAAAATAAGATTCAAACTTCACAAACAGAGAATTTGATAATTTGTAATATAAGTGAGAATGAATTTCACTACTTAGATTAGAATTCAGGTAGATTTCTAGTATATCTAAGGTTTTATAGAAATATTTGCTTTGTAGGTAGTTGTTTTAGATATCTAAACATGTATAGCAGGCCAC
The DNA here is from genome assembly GCA_004026905.1 of Hystrix cristata. NCBI lineage: Eukaryota > Metazoa > Chordata > Mammalia > Rodentia > Hystricidae > Hystrix > Hystrix cristata. Next base: position 58,848 of record PVJO010011066.1, read on the forward strand.
TCAGATGTGCTGGTCTCCTATGGGAGGAACCATAATTGACTGAATGCTATTTAATATATACCCAGCTCACTGTAAGATCTTTGATATACACAGTGTCATTTGACTCTTACAATGACTCTTGGAAACAGATGATTTTCATCTCCACCTTGTTGATAAGGAAAATGAAGTTCAAAATTCAGTAACTCATCTCTAAGTTTACTCAGCAAGTAGGAAAGGCAGAATTTGAACTTAGACTGATCTGATTATCAGGCCCACAATTATTTTACTATATCACACACCTTCTATCTTTAAACATTTGTTAGAGATTTTTTTTTTACCAATACTCTCTCTTTACCGTATTAACTTTGAAGTTATTAAAATATTGTGTAATGATTCATAGTGGTATTCTTATTAATATTTTGAGAAGGAAAGAATATGTGGAAGAATCTCTTTACTAAGACAACCGTCTCTTAGGTTTTCCCAACTTGGGGAAGCACTGTTGGAGATATTGCTATTATTTAAGAACCTGAAAAAGAGTATATCATACTTCTTGCTGGTTTCTCCTCCACTCAGTAAGGAGAACTTTGCAATCTTCCCATTTCCACTAATTGATTCTGACTCTTCTGTGATACTGTGAAGAGTGAAATTTATTTGTAACAATAGCATAAAAGGGGAGTATAAGTTATTTTGTGCACAAATTACATTTAAAGCCAGCATCTAAATAGTTGGAGTCCATGTTGTTTAAAAAAAAATTCTATTCAATAAGATTTTTGCTGAAAGCACTGAAAAACAATCTAGTATTTCTTATTTTATCAACATATTTTTTCTGAGCCTGCATTAAATGCTGGTTTGATTTATACAAAGGATGCAGACCTCTTCCTTGACTGGATGTTCACTGAGGAACTAATTGTTTCTTAGGTGCTTTCAACTACCCATTTAGAGCAATATTTGGCAAACAGCCAAGCAGGTTTGTTGAACTGAATTGTTTCTTAGCAGGATGCTGTGCTCTGACATCAGATTCTCTGAGATTTGCAGTTCTCGACTGGATGAAGAAATCTTAATTTTGGGTTTCCTTGTGCCTCTAGGCCTTTTCTGTGGCATAGCAGAAGCTGAGGAGCGAAGGGTACGGACAGCTGTTACCCACCCCCGTGAGCTTTTACCTGCAGGCGCAGCCACTGATGGCCAGCTGCCTTTCTCCACTTACGCACCCGCACCATGAAGGATCTGTAGAAAACGCTGTGTCTGGCCGCTTTCCCCTTCCTCTCTGATCCTTCCTGTGCAGTCGTCCTGTGCTCATCTGGCACCTTCAGCCCCAGTACTTTGCAGGTCCTCCTGTCACATCTGGAATGAGTATCTACATCGCCCTTAGTACTTTATGGCTTTTCCATGTGGTTCTCATGATTCCTATTTATTTATTATTTATGCTGCTGGGGATCGAACTCAGGGCCTTCTGCTTACAAGGCAAGCACTCTAACCACTGAGCTGACTCTCCAGCCCTCCTATATTATTATATGTAGCTTCTGCACTGTGATGTTTCCATTTACGAAGAGCATGCCTTCTGTAAATTTCGACAAACAGATATTTCTGTCCAACAATTTGCCAGGTATTTGATAAGGCAGATGAGGAAGGGGTTCAGTGTGGTGAGACTCAGGCCCTCCTATGAACACAGGGAGGAGAGTGGTGAGGAGAGGGGCTCTTCTGTGGCTTCTGATCCCTTTGGCAGTCCCTGACACCATCAGGACCAGTCTGGGGTCCTCTCCACTGATCTCTGCAGGGTATGGCATCTTTCCCTGCACACTAGGGGAGCTCTAGTTTTCATGCTGCGCTCCACAGAATCCCCAGAGTCCATGAGTCTATTTTTTCAAACATTTGACTAAATTTTTAATGTCGATCTGCAGTAACCTTATATGATACACATGAATATATTTTATGACAGATTTCAACACCTGGAGACTACTGATTCGTGCTTTTATTGATGAATATCTTACATAATACATAAATATTATGAATTAGGATTTGAAAAATAATTTTATTTGCAACATACATGATGGATGTTTCTATAAGCAACATTTATTCTTACTCCATGCCGTCCAGATGCGCACTCAGCTTTCTTTCAGATCCAAGCCTTTCTCATCTGTATTATTAAAGAAGGTGATCATCTGCTTTCCTCATAGAACATTTTCAAGGGTGGCCAGAATGGCCCTCTTCACAAGGTGGGACCATATCCTCCTACACAAAAGCCCTCCCACCGTTCTCCACCTTATTTAGTGTAAACTCTGCCAGTGCAATAGCCTGCTAGGTCTTACACTCTTTCTTCTTCTTCTTCTTCTTCTTCTTCTTCTTCTTCTTCTTCTTCTTCTTCTTCTTCTTCTTCTTCTTCT
>PVJO010011067.1:0-61412 GCA_004026905.1 Hystrix cristata
CTCTAATGAACATAGATGCAAAAATTTTTAATAAGATACTAGCAAACAGAATGCAACGGATTATCAAGAAGATTATACACTACGACCAAGTAGGATTCATCCCAGGGATGCAGGGATGGTTCAACATACGCAAATCAATACATGTAATACACCATATCAACAGAATCAAGGACAAAAATCACATGATCATCTCAATAGACACAGAAAAAGCATTTGATAAAGTCCAACACCCATTTATGATAAAAATCCTACAGAAATTAGGAATAGATGGTCTATATCTAAATTTGATGAAAGCCATCTATGACAAACCAATGGCCAACATCACACTAAATGGTCAGAAAATTGGAGCTTTCACACTAAAATCTGGAACAAGACAAGGCTGTCCACTATCACCACTATTATTCAATATAGTTCTAGAAACATTAGCAAGAGCAATCAGGCAAGAGAAAGAAATAAAAGGGATAAAGATAGGAAAGGAAGAGGTTAAACTATCATTATTTGCAGATGACATGATACTCTACATAGAAGACCCCAAGAATTCCACCAAAAAAATTCTACATTTAATAACTAAATTCAGTGGTGTAGCTGGATACAAAGTCAACACCCAAAAGTCAATAGCATTCCTATATACCAATAACAAACTCACTGAGAAAGAAATAACAGAGGTTATTCCTTTCACAGTTGCATCGAAAAAAATGAAATACTTAGGAATCTTTCTAACAAAACAAGTAAAAGATCTTTTCATTGAAAACTACAGTACTCTAAAAAAGGAAATTGAAAGAGATTTCAGACAATGGAAAGACATCCCATGTTCGTGGTTAGGAAGAACCAACATAGTGAAAATGGCCATACTTCCTAAATTACTATACAGATTTAATAAAATTCCAATCAAAATTCCAATAACATACTTCACAGATCTAGAAAAGGCAATCATGAAATTTATCTGGAACCAGAAGAGACCAAGAATAGCAAAAACAATTCTGGGCAGCAGGAATAAGGCAGGGGGCATCACAGTCCCCGACTTGAAATTGTATTATAAAGCTTCTGTGATAAATACAGCATGGTACTGGCACAAAGACAGACCCGAGGACCAATGGAACAGGCTAAAAGATGCAGAAATAACTCCAAACACACTCAAATATCTCATCTTCGACAAAGGAGCCAAACACCCTCACTGGAAGAAAGATAGCCTCTTTAATAAATGGTGCTGGAAAAATTGGCTTACCACATGCTGAAAACTAAAACTAGATACATGTCTCTCACCATGTACTAAACTAAGATCAAAGTGGATCAAAGATCTAAACATAAAAACAGAAACAATAAATCTCCTGGAGAATAAAATAGAAGAACTCTCGAAGACATAGGGGTTGGAAAAAAATTTATGAATAAAACTCAGACTGCACGGGAAACAATTCAAAGAATTGATGCTTGGGACCACATCCTATTAAGAGGCTTTTGCACGGCAAAAGAAATTACTAATAGAGTAGGGCGAAAAATCACAGACTGGGAGAAAATTTTTGCCAGCTGTCCCTCAGACAAAGGTCTAACATCCAGAATATATAAAGAACTCAAAAGGATCAAACCTCCCAAATTTAAAGACTCTATCCAAAAATGGGCATCTGAAATGAATAAACATTTCTCAGATGAAAAACTAAAAATGGCAAATAAATATATGAAAAAGTGTTCAACATCATTGGTCATTCGAGAGATGCAGATCAAAACAACACTAAGATACCATCTCACTCCAGAAAGAATAGCTATTATCAAGAAATCAACCAATAACAAGTGCCGGCGGGGCTGCGGGGAAAAAGGAACCCTCCTCCACTGTTGGTGGGAATGTAGACTGGTCCAACCACTGTGGAAGTCAGTATGGAGATTCCTCAGAAAACTACAACTAGAGGTTCCATTTGACCCAGCTATTCCTCTGCTTGGTATCTTCCCAGAAGAACTAAAATCATCATATCACAGTGATATATGCACAACCATGTTCATAGCAGCACAATTTGTAATAGCTAAGTCTTGGAAATAACCTAAATGCCCACCAACTAATGAGTGGCTAAAGATGTGGTTCTTCTACACAATGGAGTACTACACCGCCATAAAAAAAGGATAAACTAGAGTCATTTGTATGTAAATGGATGTTCCTTGAGAACATACTCTTAAGTGAAATAAATCAGACACTTATCAGTACACATTGAATTGTTTCTCTGATATGAGAAACCATAAGTGTAAATAAGGACAAAGGGGTAGAGTAGATAGTATGTTTAAAAAAAAGAGAGAGAGAGATAGTATTCAAAAGAGAGGAGAACTAGATAGGGAAAAGGGGGATAAAGAAGAAGGTTAAAAGAAAAGTAAGATGAAAGGGAAAAAAATGGAAAAGTGTAAATACACTTGTTGCAAATAGGGAGGGGTGGGTGAAAGGAAGGGAGGGGAGGAGAAGGGGGACGAAGGGGAATAAACGAAGATGTATCATGTACAGGTACAAAATAACCATGTTGATTATGATCATTATGTATACAATGTATCAATACATGTTCTTGGTAAAAAAAAAAAAGTTATTGTAGTACAGGATACACAGCCATGAATCTCCCTCAAAATGCACCTCCCACTTTGAACACGCTCATCCCCTCATTCCTGAGTGCCAGTAGTTGCCCTGTCCTAGCTGCTATAATGTCCTGAATTGATTCAAAACACCTCTCTTTTATGGTCATTTTGACTTTGGAGAAGAGTCAGAAGTCACATGGTGCCAGATCCGGTGACTAAGGTGGATGAGGACTCAGTGTCATGTTTTCACAAGCTGCCTTTCCATTGGACAGCACTCAGCAGCAACATTCACCGTATTTCTTATCACACCTGGTAGACCCTCAGGAAATAGTACTCCAGAGCTGCTGCAGAAAGTGGCAAGAATGATGGGATGAGCATATTCAAAACAAGGGGCAAGAGTCTGAGGGAGATTCATGGCAATGTGTCTTTAAGTGTAATGAATATTTTAAATTCATTTTTCAACCACCCCTTGCCTACAGGGTGCTTCCTGTGTACCTTAAACTGTGGTAGTGTCTTCACATGCATTAGCTAGTAGATGCTTACTAAAATCTTATGCCATTAAACAGATCTGCAGTTCCATCATATTCAGGCAGGGTGAAAAACAGAAACAGCCTTTCTAACTTTAACAGAGTCAGACAATCATAAGTTCAAAAAATTTTAGTAATGAAAAAAGAAAGGATCTGAATAAAGGAGAGAATTTGATTATTTCTCAACTAAAGACCAAATGAAATCGTTTCCACTAACAAAAAAAAGAAAAGACAGAGAAGATGATTTTTTAAATGGTAAAGGAGGAGAGAAGATTTTACAAACACTTTAGAGGAGAAAAAGATAAACCACAAAGAAAAAAATGAGTCTTCTAATAAATGAGTTGGAAAAATGAATTAACAATAAATGAGAGCAGCTGAAATATTGAACCCATCCTTCGCAAGAAAAAATGAGGAGAAATAACTTAGATTCTTAGCAAGTAATAAAAATCTTGCAAAATACTTAATAGGGATATAAATCTAGGGAGGGAATATTCATTAAACTTAATCCATCATTTTTAAATAGACAGCCTACAGCCCTCACAAGGTGTACCTCCACCAGGAATCAGGTCAGAGTCTGTTCTTGGTCCTAAAAACACTGATTCTGGGGACACAGGAAGCTTTGCCAGGTCGGCAAGGCTAAGAGGCATGCAGGATCTGATTGTACTCTGGCGATAATAGCCACCCATCACTGAGTTGTACAAATGCCTCAGGACCACTGAGGCTACTACTTCCACAATCTTTCTTTTTCCTTACCACACTGGGGAATAAACCCAGGGCCTTGGCACTGATCTATGTCCATAGTCTTTTTTAATTTTTTCTTTTGATACAGGGTCTCACTAAGGCACTAAGTTGTTCACGCTGGGCCCAAAATTAAGATCTTCCTGCCTCAGCATCCCAGAGTGCTGGGATTACAGGCATGCACCACCAGGCCTGGCTTACTTCTCAAATCTCTCTAAGCTACAGTTTTCTTTCTTCTGTGAAATAGGAGTGCTAATTGGTGCACCAATAATCCCTCCCTGCTAGCCCTCATATTTTTTTCACATTTTCCATAAAAAGAAGTAAGAAGAAGAGAAAAAAGAGGGAAAGAGAGAGAATGAGATTCTGTATATACATATGTGGGGCTCTATTAAAACTTTGGAAAATGGTCAAGAAGATGGTCTAAAACGTCACTGTCAAGCTGGGAATTTTGCCCCCTTTCGTACTTGCTGATTAAAACGGGGATCACTGAGAGAAGCCTCAGAGTTACTGGAAATTGAGGCTTCTGAAGGGTCACAGAGGGGAAAGAAAGTAGAGCAAGAACCAGGAAGTTTTAAGGTAAATTCAGATTTAGTAGAATTAATACCCAGAATTAGTAGATAATTAATCAAGCCAGAATGATCTCAAAGTGCAGAAAAAGAAAATGTATCTTCTCATAAGTGAGAAGGAAAGGAAGGGCTCTAACAGAAGGAATTCTTCCTGGAGTCGATTAGCTGCACGGACAAAAATAAGCAACACAGGAGCTGATGTCAGGGGGATAGATATTCATATGGTCAAGAAATCAGGGTAAAAGGGAGCCAAAAAGAAAGAGGGCAGAGAACACACAGTTTGAACCAAAGCAAAGTGAAAATCAATTAAGGTCTAAAAGGTTCTCAGTGAATGTGTCAATGTATACGTATAAAAATAAACCAAGACTTTCTAAAAACATTCCTGATTTCTTCTGGGTTTCCTAAAAAATAAAGACAATCATTGTATTTTATTAGTTCTTTTTTAGTGATGATCAAGCCTTTCGACAGTTGTACTGGCAATTCTATCTGCAGAAGATGGTTAAACTCTATCACTCGAGGCACTTTCTGACTATGTCTCCTGATCCTCACACACTTGCACTCAGACACTTTTTTTTATTTGTGAAATAAGCTCTGTAAGCTATTGTTATGATTAGATCTAGATGTGTCCCACAAGCCTCATGCACACATAAGCACTCTGGAAGGGGACCAAATCATGGGGACGGTATGGCTGACTTGCTGTTAGGAGGTGGGGCCAGGCCTGAAGAGGCAGGTCATGGGAGGTGGGTACAACCCGGAAGTACCTATCTCCCACCCTGACTCCCATCCTGTCTATCTCTCTGCTTCCTGCCTGCCATGCCTGGAGCAGCTTTCTTCCACCAGACCCTTCCACCATACTGTTTCTGCTTTGGAGCTGACCAGTCGTGAGCTAAAACTTCTGAAATTGTGAGCCCAAATAAACCTGTCCTCTTTTAAATTGTAGGTGTTAACTATTTTGTTCCAATGACTAGGTAAGTGACTAAGGAATTGGTCATGAAAAGACAAACAGAAACTACATACAAAGTACTTTCCCCAAGTGTCAATAAGGTCAGGAGACAAGCCCTGGGCAAGAGAGGGAGCCTTACCCAGCCACAGTGGGGAAAGATCTTCCCAGGGGACTCTCACCACTTGGTTATTGGCATGTAGTTGAAATTCATAAAGAGAAAAGGTGTAAGGGAGAATTTTATGAACACACAGCCAATACCACTACCCTCTGAGCCAACTTCTGACATGGAAATCAGGTGTTCTGAGGAAAAGTTAGTACAAAACTCAGATAGATATTTTCAAAATAGCAAAAAAAAAAAAAAAAGTGACCACAATCCTTGCTAAGTAAAGTAGCAGTATTGTTGCACTGGTAAGTGAGTATAAACACACACACACAAAAATGGGGGATTCATTGTATTATTTAGAGAATTTGCAGCATGTGGCCAATTCATCCTTGAAAGTAAAAATTTGAAACTCTTGTAGGATATTTAAAGGGTATTTTTAGAAGGATGTTTTAAATATTGTTAAAAATTATTTTCAGTTTGAACCATCTGTGGGAAATAATGCCATATATCTAATTTTAAACTATCCCTGCCAGCAAAACTTCTTATCATCATCTTATTAGCTAATGGTTACACACAGAACAGGAAGCTAAGTCAAAAAAGCAAACGTAAAAACAAATCCTGTTGAGTCTTGGGGGAAAAATGGAATCAAAGAGGGAGACTCAACACTGGAGGCCAACACTGACTTTTTATACCTAAGAAAATCAGGTCGAAGGAAGATGAATGCCTGTCCCCAGTGTGAGGGTCACATCTGATGGGATATTAGAATACAGCTTGAACTCTGTGTGTGTACGTGTGTGTATGTGTGTGTGTGTGTGTGAGCGTGTGTGCACGCGCACATGTGTGCAGCAAGGGTACCTAGAAAATCACAGCCAGACAGCTAGAAGAGACCGAGATGAAGTGCTGACTTTCACCTGCAGGGGGCGCCTTTGAGTGCTCCCTCACTACCCCTCGCCATCTCTCTGTTGGCACACTGTTTTGTAATTATTTGTATTTTTCTCCTTTCCCTCTAGACCTAATGAAGGCAAGGACTGCATCCTAGTAAATGGTGCAATTGTAGCAAGTATTCCACAGATGTCTGCTAAACGAATAAATGGGTAGATCTACCAAGTGAAGACTCCAAATGTAGATTGTTAAGGACCCCAGAAACCAGAGCAGAGGAACCTCAACCAGAAAGTATGTGCTGCCCGGTACTGGCCAGCACCCACCTGTCCCTCCTGCTCGGGAGCTTAGCCAGCGCCTCGACTCTGGTGTCTCTGAGGTGCTCTCTGTGGACTGCTGAGAGAATAAGTCGCCAAATAAGAAATAAATAAGACCAGCACAATGCCACGCACAGACTTATCCACTCCCTCTTCGTGTCTTGAAGTGAATGTCATGTGGGCAGAGTGACCCAGCCAAAGTGTTTGAAATCTAGAGAGTCTAAATTGGATCCTGCCTACGGAGAACAAGGGACACTACGCATGACCTACATGGGTCCAGGGGTGGAAAGATGGTGATTGCTGATCAGATGTGGTCACCGCCCCATGGACCGCCTGGATTACTCAGATCCTAGTGGGGCCCCAAGACAAGTCCCCCTACTATTATAGAGAAGTAAGGTAGAAATATTACAGGCAGTCAGACAGGGCTGGGCCCTCAATGAAGTCAATACACAAGAGAAGAATAGCTACAACTATGGGGCTGGAGGTGCATCCACTGAAGGTCAGGCCTCAAGATAAGGCTGAGGGATGAACAGTGAACTGAAGACCACACTCATCTGATCTGATAAAGTCTAAGTCACCCAGGTGGGTGACCAAGACCTCCAGATCCACCCCATCCTGGAATGTCTTTCTTCTTTCCATGTTCATTTGCTATGTGACCTTCTTCCCCATTGGATCAATATTACCTAAGTGACTACACTTGTAATATTATTGGTTAATCATCATTTTGACACACATTGTACTCACCTTACAATTTTGCTCTATAAAACTTCCCCTGAAAAGTGAGCTCGTTGGCAACCCACTCGGGTCCCCTCCTGTCTCTCAGGAGCTCTCCTTCTCTCTCTCAATAAAATTCCTACTCTTTACCTCCTTTGTTCTGTAGAATTCATTCTTTGACTTCGGGGAACACGAACTCAGCGTAACTGACATCTAGCAGGTTGGGAATTATATTTTTACCCTATATCACTACGAAGCTTGTCCTGTGACTCTGCAGCAGCAGGGACTGAACCCAGGGTCTTCGTACTGAGCTACATCTCCAGCCCTTTATGTCTTCCATTTGAGGACAGGCCTCACTAAGTCACTCAGTTGCCCAACCTGTGCTCAAACTTGTGACCTTCTACTTCAGCTTCCTATAATGCTGGTACCACAGGCGTGTGCCACCAGGGCTGGCCTGTCCTATGACTCTTGAAGCATCTCCCATCTCTAAACCCCCAGGCCACTTCCTTGGTCCCTCCTGAATTTCCCTTGTCCCCGTCAGCTCCATACACTCACTGATGAAATGCATGTTTGTATATTGTGGGCTTCCTGAGGGCAGGAGACATCTTTAACACATTTCGGGATGCCTGCTTCCCGAACTGCTTCTAGAACAGGGTAGCAATAGGAAGCAGCAATAGTAGTAACATAGCTGCCCTTCTCTGGACACCTGCTATTCCACCAGAACTATGCACAATGTGAATATACGTGTTTCATCTAATGCTAAAAGCAGCTCTGAACAGTGGGTGCTTGTTATCTGTTTTGTAGGCTTTGCAACTCACAGAGAAGAACAAAAAGACACGCAAGATCAAGTAACTTGAGTGTAAGAGGCAGAGCCAGGATCCAGCTCCCATCTCATCACCTCCAGGGTCTGTGTTCTTGTGGGATGAGTGCACAGACTTAGTTGTTGTGGGGAAGAAACACCACCACCATCTGCAGTATGAACCCCATTCAAAGGTGTGTGCTGATCCTGGAAACTTTTACTCTCTTGCTCCAACAGAGACTCCCTTGTTCTTCCCTAAAAGACTGTGGAAATCTGGAGTCCTGAGCCTTCACAGATGACTCGACTGGAACAGAAGCCCTGCAGAAGGCGTGACTTTATGTTGCAAAGCCAGGGTAAATCCTCTAAGCAGAGAAAATCCCAAAGAAATGCACGGAATAATTCCTTCTGCAAACCCAAGAAGGTAAAGTGTAGGGTTCCCATTATTGAGCATCAGTGATGAGAGGGACACCCCACAGCTTGGCCTGTTTCCCCTACTCCTGTCTGACTCCTGTCGTCTCTGCCCTATACACTACCTGTCAAAGATTTCATGTTGTGTCCCTGAAGTAAAGACTGTCCGCCATACACCACCTGAGAGGCAAGTGAGTCAGTTTTCCATTGCTGTCACAAGTTACCTGAGGCTGGACAACATGCAAAGCATATCAGTTTATTAAACAAGCAGTTTTGGAGGCTGAAAGTCCAAACAGCATGAATGCTTTGTGGCACAGCATCTCAGCAGAAGCAGGTGTGAGAGAGGTCATGAGGCAAGACAGGAAGTCAGGGAGTGGGAAGTGGCCAGTTTTACTCTTTTATAACAAGCAATGACCTATGACCTATGACTTCTTGCTAGGACCTGCCTCTTAAAGGTCCCACACCTCCAAAATTACCCTATTGAGGACCAACTTCCAACAAAAGAACCACACCCAAACAGTAGCATGTGTGCACTCATGCCTACGACCAACTTCCTGTTGAATGAAGTTAAAACATCAGTTTTGTACCAAGTGCATTTAGTTCCTGTGGCTGGACAGGGCGTGCTCTATATCCTGACATTTACTGAGGGTGGTATCTGTGGTGAGCCAGCCTGCTGCAACACCAGCCCTGGCTGTCTCCTCGGTCATTAGATCACCCCGCCCACCACAGACGCACACCCGGCGCCTTCTGCTGGAAGATGGGCACCCACGTGGTGCAGTGGTAGGAAGAACCAGTACCTGGCTTCCATGCACACATACCAGTCTAACGCCCACTGCTGTGATGAGTCAGTGACGCTAAAGAGTAAAATACAGAGTGAAGAGCTAGCATCTCACATACACCTGAGTGTTCGATGGCAGAAAGATCTCTTTCCTCCTCAAGCTTCCTTCTGGACGTAGAGGCAAACACTTCCCCACACCCTTCTTAAGTCCTCCCCATACTCTCGCCTGAAATATGAAGATGTTTCCTTATTACTTATAAAGCTGTCTGATAGCAATCACATTCGGACTTTCATTATGATCATTTATGCATGTTTAAGCCAGTGCCCAAGACCCCTCTGCTTCCTCTGGTTTGTAGCAGGTGGGGAGAATTGGATTGGACAGGAATCGATGGGACTCAACAGTACTAGCCCTGCCGTTAACTTACTGAGCGGCCTCTGCATCCCACTCACCAGTATGGAAGGGGGATTTAAGAAAAGGGGCTTACATCCCAGAGCGGTGACTCGGAAAGCATCCACGTCAGCTCACCAGCGCTCAGTGGAAATGCATAACTTCTGGTTCCACAGACCTGCAGAGTGAGAAACTCCAGGAGTGTCCTGTCATTAAAGTGCAGGAATGGCTATCACTGGAAATACAGAAACTCATCAGAGCTTCTGAGAGTCCTCAAGATAATACACAAAATCTATGTGTACATGCACCAAGTGTGACTAAAAAAACAGCAAATGCTTAAAGTTTAAAAATTATTACAGTAAAAGTTGCACTCCGATTCTTCCCCTCGAAGTCCTGGCCTCGCTTTGAACACACTCCTCCCCTTGTCCTTGCCGCTTCCTGCGGCAGCTCTAGAGTCCTCTTTCCTGAGGGTCTGTAGTTGTGCTGTCCTGGCTGCCTTGATGTCCCGAATGGATTCAAAACGTTTCTCTTTCATGGTCATTTTGATTTTGGGGAAGAGCCAGAAGTTGCATAGTTCCAGATCCGGGGACTAATGTGGATGAGGACACAGCGTCATGTTCTTATGAATCTGCTTTTCCACTGGGTGGTGCTACGCAGCAGCACTCATCATATTTGCCATCATGCGTTATGGAGACTCAGGACAAAGGACCTCCAGAGCTGCTGTAGAAAGTGGCAAGGATGAGCCTGGGGTGGTGGCACACACCTGTAATCCTAGCACTTGGGAGGCTGAGGTATAAGGATTGGTGAAACTTCAAGACCAGCCTGGGCTACATAGTGAGACCCTGTCTTAAAAAAAAAAAAAATAGAAAGAAAGAGAAAGAAAGAGACAAGAATGATGGAATAAATGTGTTCAAAGCAAGGGAGAGCTCTTTGAGGGTCATTAATGTGTGTGTGTGTCTCTTACTGGAGTAAATCTTTTAACATGAACATTCACCGTATATTTCAGTCACCCCTTATGCATTATTTATAGGCACTTTTCCTGGAGCGACTTTGCTTAACACTCATTGTATCCTCGAAGTTCAGGTCCCTTAAAGAGGCCAGCACCCCTGCCCAAACCTTGCCCTATGGTTCCTTCTTGATATAAAATCCCATGAATCATACTAGAAAGAATAGGAGCAAATGACAATTAACATAAACAGGGCCTCATTTCCATGCTGACTGATTGGATGAACACAAGGGACCAGGGCAGGAGGAAGTCCCGGAGGAAACAGTATTTATGCAAGTCCGCCAGCTGCTCTGAAGTTGAAATCAGCCTCAGGCCTCTGCCCCTCCCAACATCCTGCTGCTGGGCCCCCTTCCCTGTGCCCAAAAGTCACAGCTTCTCCGAGTTGCAAGGGTCATGCAGTCCATCTGTAACCTGGCTAAGTACTAGGACCACTCAGGGGAATTCTAGAAAGGGCCCACACCACAGTCCACTCCCCAATACACTTAACTAGTTTCACATAGAGTCTGACCTTCTCTTTTTTGCAAGCTGCCCCAAGTGACCCTGAAGCACAGCTAGAACTGAGGACCACTAAGACTAGGGGAGAGTCGCTCAAAAAGGTCCTGTCCGTCTACCTGCCACAGACCAATGTCCGGTCACCGTTGTGCCTGTCAGTCATGGAAATCTGCCCCACAGTAATGGGGGAGGTGTGTGGGGCTCAGTGGGCAAGTCTGCGAGGGAGGACCAGATGCAGTGAGCACACAGCCCGGCTCAGCCGTACCCGGGTTCTCTGAGGTCACCAGAGTCCCGTGATCTCTCTACACTTGGTTCTTTGCCTGTCAACAATAGGGGAGGTAGATCCACCTCCTTGCAGGCTTCTCTGAGACTGTGAGATAACACCACACATAGGACTTTGCAGATGGTCATGTATGTGTTGGTGTCTAGGTTGGTGATCAAACCATGTGCCAAGGTGGGAACTATGTTGGAGAGACTAAGGAAGTTTCCACTTTCTCAGGCAGTGGGTTGGGGACAAGATTCCCTCCAGGAAGGACCAAAAAAATGCAGGATGGCGATGTCCTCATGCCCAGCAGCAGCTATGGGGACAGCTCAGTTGAGCTGGCTTCTTTCTTAGCCTTTTGGAGCACAGAGCACAAAAGGGTTAAGGGATTCCAAAACTGATGCTATCCAGCACAGCCTTTGCTACAGGATTGTTTTTATTTGGACTAATTAAAGACAGGTGCACTTGTTGGAGACTACGCGGGAGGCTTCCAGCGGCCTGGTTGCCCTGGAGACCTCTGTCTCCGCAGGTAATCAGGTTAGGGGAAGGGTGCTAGCTTCATCTGCATAGGAGAATTTGGGTTCCACCTGAGGTTCATAAAAAGAACAGGAAAAATTATACGTGTTCAGCTGTTCTTCAAAAGAGAAAATAGCTCAATTGAAAGGCTATCTACAAAGGCAGAGAAAATTGGCAGCAAAGAATGAACTTCACTACTTTAGTGTCAACGGGAAGAGCAGAGGCTGCAAAGTTAGCAATCAGGACTCAGGCTGCAGAGCTACCCCATCTCTCTACCTCACCTTGCACCGTGAAGGATGCATATGCAATGTGCTTTGCCAGCTCCTTTGCATAGATTTGCCTTTATTTCCATCTTAAAGATGTGGAAACGGAGGCCCAAACAGGACCAGGTGCTCCAAGATGCTTCACTAGGTAAGAACGAGCCATTATTCAAATCCAATTCTCTTGGGCTTTTACTATTCTTCAACTTTGAGCCTCAGACTGTTGCATAAAATGAAGACTTTCCATCACTCTGGGCTTCGGTCTTGCCCCGTGGATGTCTACGAGCTCACTGTACGTGGCTAAATGGAGAGTTTTTCTGGCAGTTGGATCCCTTCTCTCCATCGCAGAATCACAATCCTTCAGGTAGACCAAGCCTGGATCTTCTGACTTTCGGCTAACAGGAGAAGGGGTCACGGACAGATGATGGCAGTGGAGGTGGGGAACACCCAGAACACCTACACCCAAGTTTTAATTTGATTTTGAGCTCCACAGGTGGGCGAATGGGAGGCTAACATTGGAACTGGGTGATTCAGATGTCGAAAAGAAGCCAAGAATTTGATTCATAGTGGCTGGAATCTGAGCCCAAGGATTTAACATCTGATTTCCACCCCCTCCTCACATTTTAATTTACAGCACCCGGGCTAATTTAATTGGATTTGTCTTCAGTGCGGCTCACTGTTTATTACCACTGGAGAAGCAGGCTTTCAAAACTGTGAGAGCCTTCAGAATTGTATTGGGGGCAGAGAAGACCTGGAAGCTAGGAATTCCCCTACGCCCTGGTAATTCAGCCACACAGCATGGAGCCGGGGAGAGGAGACGAAAGTTAGCATCTCACCCAGAATGACTTGGCTGGATTTCAACTTCAGAAAAGTTAAGCAAAATCAACTTCTCCCCCCCAAGTCAGTCACTTGAGGATCAGAACACGTGCGTCTCCATCTGCTCCCTCCGTGGAACAAAGACACTCAGACTTACCTTGCTGAACCTTCCCTGCAAATTTAGCTTTCAAGGTGTTGTCGAAAGCAGAGTTCCCAAAGACCCACCAGCTTTTCAAGATCACTCAACTCCGCTGTCAGTCAGCGGCTCTGAAAGAGCTGCCAAGAAGAAATGGAAATTGTACCGGTCTTGAAGCAGAAAATGCGCCTTTGTTTTCATCTCCGGCCTGTTTGACCTTGAAAGAGTCGCTTCTGCTTCAATCTTGACAGTTTTGTCCTTGGTGACACAGGAAAGTAGCACTTCCTGTTTCTGCCTCAGGGATCCGTGAGGACCCAGGGGGTGGCACAGAATGGACAAGGGCCAGACAATGCTGTCATCGTGGATACCAAGGGTGCTACAGATATGACTCCCCCTATGCTGGAGGCTGGACTTTGACAGGACCAGGAAGCGAGTGGGTTTCAGAGTGAGCCACACTGGGGTCAAAGGGCAGCTCTGCCTTTGGTGACTCCGCCCTGTGGCCTCTGGACCAAGGCTGCTTCTACAATAAAATGGGAATAAGTTGCCATCCACATGTCAAGATTTAAGAAAAAGATTTCAACCAGGCCTGGCAGCGCATGCTTGTAATCCCAGCACTCTGGAAGGCTGAGGCAGGGGGATCAGGAGCTGGAGCCCAGCTTGGGCAACATGGTGACTTAGCAAGAGCCTGTCTCAAAATAAAAATGTAAAAATGGCTAGAGATGTAGCTCTGTGCAAAAGCCTTGCATTCAATCCCCAGTGCTAGTGGAAAAAAATAAATACAAAAGACTGGAATCCCAACAGTTAACACTAGTAAGAATCCAATGTAGGTCCCTTCCTTGAAATGGTGGTTGAGCACCCAGAGTATACAGCCTCAGCATCTGGCTCCCCTCTCAGCTCTCCATTTTCCTAGCTGAGCCCCTGGAGAAGCTGGCTAACCTCTCTGAATCTCAACGTCCTCTCCCAGAAGAGGAAGAGAACGTACCAGTGGTAGAACCCAGGGCCTTCGCACTGAGCTACATCCTCAGCACATTGGTTGATTGACTGACTGCCCTCTTGCTAAAAGAGGTAGAGAATTATCCTACCCACAACATGGGTCATCATGAGGGTTAAACGAATGTGTAATTGGGAAAGGCCGAATAGAAAGTGCTACTCATCAAACCATTTTAATAAGAATTCACTCAAACCTCCATTCCTCAAGCCGCTCCAGGGACTGCAGTTAGTTCTAGGAAAGATCAAAGATAAACCTCGCCGTCTTTCCCCCTCCTCAAAAGCACCAACTATTCTAATGGGCAAAATCTGCCTCCAACGAACATATAGACAAACAGCAAACATAGAAACCAAATGTCCCACACAGTCCCTGCCATGCCAAGTGACCCCCAGCCGCTTACAAGCCAAAAGACCATTTGGCCACAGACATATGCCACATCCCTGTGTCTAATCCTCCAGGTTAGATCTCACCCTCCAAGTGAGACTGCAGAGAAGAGAATCTGCTCTCCACTTTCTCTACATATTTATGAAATTTACTAGCTCACAGTTTTTTTTAAATCTCTTAGGAGTGCTGCTCTACTCCTATAATCCCAGCACTGAGAGAGGCTGAGGCAGGAGGATTGCAAGTTTGACTCCTGCCTGGACAATTGAACAAGACCTTGTATCAAAAAATAAAAAGCTGAGAGTGTAGCTCAGTGCTAGAGCAGCCCTAAGTTTGATGCCCAGTACAATCAATCCATCAGTCAATGGGCTGAGGACAAAGCTCAATGTGAAGGCCCTGAGTTCAATCTCCAGTACTAAATAAATAAATAAATTTAAAAAAAAAAATCTCCTTAACAAGTCAATTTATGGATCCTACAGTGTTCATTTGTTATAAAAGAATTCTTACCTAAAATAATAGCATGAGCCATAACTTTATTTGGCTCCTACTCTGTGTCCTAGTCTGGAGCTATTTTGTTTCAAAAAAAACACAAGACACAGACTGAAATTTCCCAAGAGTATTTTGGAGAACAATTCCTCACTGCCTGCCCCTATGAAATATGCCCTCAAAATAGAATTGTGCTAGACAGTTTCTTCTGAAATCAGGTTAATGTGAACATGAAATGAGGGGGCAAAGGAAAAGGAAAGAAAAACAGGCTGTTTACAAACCTGTTTATAAGAGGCTGCACCTCATTCATGAGAATGAAAATGGGCCATTTGTTGGCACTGGCACGATTTCACTTTTGTTCATTCATTAATTCAGAAATATGCATTTGGTGTGTTTCAAGAACACGCTTGAGAGAGAAGTAGAATATAAGCGTGTGCTTTCCGTGTGCACTGGGGGCTGGTCAGGGCCAGAGCTAGATGCCCCTGCTGACTGAGAAACATCAAGGAAGGCTTCCTGGAGAGGTACCCTGAGCCTGCATTATTTAGGACTAGTAAGAGGCTGAGGCAGGAAGATCTGCGTTTGAGCCCAGGCTGAGTAACTTAACCAGACCCTGTCGCAAAGTAAAAAATAAAAACGGCTGAGGAGATAGCTTAGGATCAAAGTCCTGGGCTCAACCCCCAGTACCACCAAAGAAGGAAAGAAAAGAACGGAGGGCCTTGAGCACAAGGAGGGACAAGGCCTGGAACGAAAGATGTGAAGGACAGGACAGGACAGGCAGGTAAAGCAGGTAGGAGACAGCGTGGGGAGTGAGGCCAGAGAGGAAAGTCAAGGTCAGGCGAAAAGCAGTTTCAGGAGCTAAAAGAACTACAGGAAGCCATGAATGGATTTTCAGCAAAGAAGCAATGCTGTGGTTGGAATGTGCCCCCTAGAAGAGAGTGTTGGGAACTGAATCCCAGTGCAACGCCACTGAGAGGTGGGGCTGATGGGAGCAGTGTGGGGCACGAGGTCTCCTGTCTCATTCGTGAATGATCAGTGTTGTCGATTACAGAAGGCTTGAGGCTGCCTGCGTGTTTGCTCTCTCCTCTCCCTCTCCCGTATACTGCCTTCCTTCACGAGGCCATGCAGTAAGAAGCCAGATGTGAGCCCCCCAGCCTTGGATTTCCCAGACTCCAGATATGTAAGAAATAAACCTCTGTCCTTCATAAATTTCCCAGTTTTCAGGATTCTATTACAGTAACAGGAAAGGGACTAAGACACACGTTCAAGTTTATGTTTCAGAAACTAACCTGGAAGTAGCATCAGGCAGGGTAATGGGATCGATTATAAAGCTACTGCAAAGACACGATGAAAGGTTACAAGGGCCAGAAGTGTGGGGAGATATAAGGGTCATTTTTAAAAAGACTCCAAGAGCTTGTATTTGTCTTCCACTGTATTAAAGTACACTTGACAGTTACCATATGTATTTAAGGTGTACAACATGATGGTCTGATATACATATACACTGAGAAATACTCCCCATAAATTAATTTATACATCTATCTTCTCATATGGTTACTTTTTCTTTTTTTGCTAAGTGAGAATGCTGAAGCTCTACCCTCTTAGAAAATTCCATGTATAAAATATTGTCAACCATAGTCACATTGTTGTACACAGAATCTCCAGAACTTAGTCATCACGGTTTCTGCGACTTTACACCCTCTGCACGACATCTCCCCATTTCCTCTGCCCCTCATCCCTAGGCTGCCACAATTCTACTCCCGGGTTTTTTAAATTCACCTTTTTTAAGATTGTGCATTTTGGTGAGATCATGAAGTATTCATCTGTCTGGAGCTTGCTTATTTCACTTAGTATAACAGCCTCTAGGTCCATTTTTCTGTGGCAAATAGCACAATTTCCCTCTTTTTTAAGTCTATGTAATATTCCATTATAGTTCCTCCTAATCATCCCATCACTGAGGGAGGGGTTTCTGCCCTACGTGGGTCTCACAGATTTTTAAGGAACCTTAGGTGGTAAAGAGCCAGGCTGGAATCTCAGTCACTGTGGATTCACAAAGGCCCTCCCATTGCCCATTCCCTCCCTCAGAAGGCAGAGATTCTGGCCTAGGGAAATGTGTGGCTAGACAGAACTTTGGCGGGCATTTGTACCCAGGTTCCAGGTCCACTAGAGGATTCGGAGCAAAGTAGAGACCTGGACTGGGGCCTGGTCTTGAGGAGAACCTTTCCCATGGTTAGACTGGACTTGGGGAATCCTTTCTTCCAGTCTGCCCTTTATCCCTCAGTGTGGTGTTAGATTAATCTGCATCCCTGTGGCACTAAGAGCTGACAGACACCAGCAATTCCTGGTGCTGTGTTTCAAAGAGCCAGAGACCAGCTACTTCTGAATAAAGGAGAGGAAGAAATGTCCATGTAGCATGCAGATGCCTGTCCCCACGCAGACCTATAGTGTGAGCACGCTGTGAGGACGATCCAGGTACCTGGGTCTGTTAACGATGTCAGAAGTGGGCACTAACCCCTAACCCCTAACCCGATGTGCCCAACCACAGCACTTTCCCGCATGATGGCAGAATTCATGTGAAAATGAAAGGTTGTTTTTTGCAGTGTTTTGGATGGCAGAGGTTAAACAAGACTTTCCTCCATTTGGTGTTTCTGCTGAAGTTCTCCTGTTGGCAAGAAGCCAGGATAAATACCCACAGGTTTTATACAGAGGCGCTGGGCTATCCCTGTAGACCTTGCTAAGAGTTAGCGAAGTCAGGTCTCCAACCCTCACCCCATCTTACACCTCCAGGTCATAGGAAGGAAGATGAGAAACTCAGAGGAACTTGATCAGAATGAGGGCTGGAACATTCTGTTTCCCCTTCCCATGGGAGATGCATTCCCGTCCCAATCTGAAGCTGACAAAGGCAAACCTTTAGTGGGTTTATGTTTGAATACACTGAGGTTGCCCGGAGCTGTGAGTCTGAATATCACAGCTTCACTTTGAGCTTCTACCAAAGACGAAATTTAGCACCTGACCCCAAATTAGGTAGGGCACAGAGGCTGGTGCCTGGCTCCCTCCTGGGCAGGCCCGATGTAAGAAGGTGATTCAAGCAGCCCCAAAGACAGAGTTTGCAGCCTGAACTTCCTCAGCAGGCACAGTCTGTACTTTTACTGGAGGCGGGGTAAGCAGCCAAGTTTTCCAGTGCTAAAACTACAGCATTTTGAAAGCCTTCACCTTTTAAAGAGTGCAGCCTGCAAGGGCTGTGTGGGGCACGCTGCTGGACCTGGCGCTAAGAAGCTGAAAGAAATCAGCCTGAATGCACAGTGGCCAGGCCAGGGAAGGGCAGGGGGAAGGACAGGGGGTCTGGGAATATCCTCACAGGAGCAGACAGCCCCCAGAATCTAGTGCAGAAAGGATGCAGATACCAGCACTCAGCAACACCAGTCCCGTTGGGCTTTGCCCTCTTCCTCCTGCCACTGTCCACTCGAGTCCTGAAAACACAGAAGCAGCCCAGGAAAGTCCCTCAGGCAGTCCACCTGAGGGGGGAGGTCAAGATGCACACTTGGATGTGCATACTAGACTGGTCCCTTCTACTTCCGGAACTCACACTTCTCAGGTACCTGAGGATGACCGCAGAAGCCATGGGCTCAGGTGTCACTTCCTTCATCCAAGGAAGGAATGTGACCCCTGAGAGAGCAACACTGAGGAGCAAATGCAATAGAATAATCCTCTGCACACACTCTCCTGACTCAGACCTGTTCTGAATTCAGCTAAAACCTATTTCAGCAGAGGACCAGATGTGGTTCTTGTCAACGGCTTCCGAATGGACAATAAACCTGAACATGTTCTGTGTTTTCAGCACAGGACATCTGGCTGGACTTTGACACTGGAGACTAACGGGTCCAAAGAGTAAGGGATCACATTACTGACCTATCTCCTGCAGAAGTATTGCTTTTCTGATCTTAGTCCTGTGTAGTACAAGTTGCGTTATCATTATATTATTATTATTATTATTATTATTATTATTATTATTACTGTAAAATTGCAGCTAGAGAAACCAGGATGAAAGATAGAGAGATGAAGTTATATAATTTTCTCTATATATCTCACATGCTCCACAGCTATCTGAATATTTCCTCCTTTCCAACAGACAGTAGGAAGTAGGCTCATTCAGCCATGGAATGGGGTGTTTGTGAGAGCAATGGCTGGTCCAGGAGATCTAAATCCAGGGCAATGGTACTTGGAGTACTAAGGCTAAAGGAAATGGACTGGATGGATGGATGGATGGTTGGATGGGCAGCTGGATAGGCAGGTGGGTGAACAGATAGATGGATGGACACATGAGTGGATGGATGGGTGGATGGAAGGATGGGTAGATGGATGGGTAGATGGACAGGTAGATGGATGGACAGATGGATGGTGGCTGAGTGAGTAGGTGAGTGGACGGATGGGTGGGCGGATGGACAGGTGGATGGATGATAGATGGATGGTGGTTTGATGTGTAGGTGGGTGGATGGGCGGATAGATGGATGGGCACATGAGTGGATAGATGGACAGGTAGATGGATGGGTGGATGGATGGACAGATAGATGGTGATTGGATGGGTGGGTGGGGGGTGGATGGATAGATGGATGGATGGATGGATGGATAGATGGATGGACAAATGGGTGGTGGTTGGATGGGTAGGTGGGTGGACGGATGGATAGAGGGTGGATGGATAGATGGATGGATGGATGGATGGATGGACAGATGGATGGGTGAATGGACAGGTAGATGGATGGACAGATGGATGGGTGAATGGACAGGTAGATGGATGGACAGATGGATGGTGGTTGGATGGGTAGGTGGGTGGACGGATGGATGGATGGGTGAGTGGCTGGACAGATGGAGTACGGTCCCCAAGACCAGCCTGGGAAAGATGATAAATCTAAGGAACCAGAGGTGAAGGTGAAGTAGGACGAAGAGTCAAGAGCCTGCTTCCAGGAAGAGGCCAGCAGGAAGTGAACAGGGGAACCACATCGTGGTCACACTCATGACCATGAGCACTAATTTTCCAGGAAACTCGTGCAGTCTCCTTACTGAAACTGCAGGGGTCTGATGTGTGAGTGGGTTTGCAGGACTGAAAGGGCCAGAGGGACACAGGCAGCTTTCCTGTCTCTTGACCATGAATGCCGAAGCCAGAACAGCCCAGGATTCGAATCCTCTGCTTTTCCCACTGCATCTTTTGTCTCTCTGCCTTTAATATGCTTTCACAGACCAGGCTGAAAGAGAGGTGCTGTGACTTGTTCTGTTTGCATAATATGCAAAGCAGCAACAGGGCTGCAGCTCCAACTAGCTTCCTGTGGATGCCATTTCCCAAACTGAATCCCCAGTCTGTGTGAAAGAGACTGAGGAACACTTGGTACTTTTAAATTATGCAGAGGCTGTGGCCAGACTGCTAAAAGTGAAGGCAGTACAGCCAAAGCCATTGTTTATTCCTCCGCCCCCCTTTTTGTTGGTGTGCCTTGTAAAGCCCTAAAAATGTTAAAATAACTACTGTCAGTGTGGTTTCTATAGATACTCCTGATAAGGAGAGAAGGCGTGTTCAGGGGAGATCAGAGATACTGCAGACATAGAACTAATATTCTACTGAATATTGCAAAGGCAGCCAGCTACCTGCAAGCTATTTTTGTCAAAAGAAAAATGCTTCTGAGATTGAGCCCTATTCCGAGTTTATCAAATACAATTATAAAGTGGGAAACCTGGGACAGTTTTTGAAGGCCTTCTCCTACAAGCCTATCAATAGGATGGAGGAGGAAGCGGAGGCCTGAAGAGGTTAAATTAGCTATTTAATAATGCCCAACAACTCAGAAGCAAGTCAGGGACTTATGATCTATTCCTAGCCCTTCTCAGTTCTTTTCGCCTTAACTTCTTCCCCTAATCAGTAGATGCCATCATTGTAAAAGGGAACAAGATATGACATGTATACATAATGGTTTGCCACTATGAATGTGTTTATTATCTGCTGCAAACATAGAGCAGTAAAGTAAAAAAGTGGGGAGAATAGATACCATAATTGAAACTGTAAGGAAGAAAAATATATTATGTGGAAATTTATCCCTCAAACATCAATAGTCCTTTCAAGAACCAGCCAGGTTTCCTTTATCTTAAATCAACCAAAGCGAAGATAAACAACACTCACAGGTGGAGAAAAGGCACACAACGTAAACTCCACAGTTCAGTGCAATGACAAATGGTCCAGGGCAACAAGGTAACTAATTATTAACTATAACATTAAACAAGCAGTTAACAAAGATTAATCTTCCAGTCTGTATGCAAAGTATACACATAACTCATTAGTCTGCTAATTCCCCTGTTTCTCTAGCATCCTGAATAGATGACCCTCTTTTCTTAAAAAAAATGAATGATCTAGCATGTTGGGAGGCCCTAGCAAACTTAAGAGAGCAGATTCCTGCAGGATGCCCCAAGTGAGCAGACCTGGTGAAACTCAGTAATAATAAGGTAATACACGATTTGTTTCTTGCACACTGTTACATTCAGAATCATCTCTCCAAACACGGAGGGCTGTTTTGCCATTATCTTCATCCTGATAGGAGAAGTCCCATAATAGGCCTTCCAACCAGAATTCTAGCTCCTAGGGAGAAAAGTATTTTGCTTTCTAAAGCCCTTGTTTGTATACGATTATGCATAAGCGTTCTTTCATATGGAAGATAAATTACTCTAAAGCAGGGGCTAACTTGTAGGTTTTTCTTTCCATCGGGAAAAAAAGTGTTGGTTTCTAAGGCATAAAAACAGAATCCTGTAATGAACTTTGGTTCACACTCTTCTAGCCAACTTCAATAGGTTGGGACTTTGCAAAAGGAAAGACTATGTTGCTGTGCATTAAAATAATGATTCTACTCTCATCATTGATCTTATACTCTCAAAGGCATAAGAATAAAATATTTGTTCCCATTTTCTCCACACCGACTCTTGCTCCCCATAGGCAACCACTATTAATAGCCTCTTGTTAGATTCTTCATCTGACTTTCTATAATACAACCTAACCTCTTGTCTTAGTCACTTTTTCATCACTGGGACAAAATACCTAACACCTACAACATGAAGAAGGACAGGTTTATTTGGGCTCATGGTTTCAGCTCACGATCAGCTGCCTCCAAAGTAGAAACAGGATGACAGAAGAGCCAGAGGAGGAGAGCAGTTCAACTCATGGCAGCCAGGAGGCAGAGAGAGAAGGAAGGAGCTGGGGGTGAGAACACACAGCCCCTAGTCACCCACACCTTCCGACCAAGCCCCACATGCAACCATGAGACTTGCATATTCTCATTGTGGGTAGCTGGTACGTGTACATGACACATTTTAAGTTCCTTTCAGATCCCTCTTCTCCACGCTCTGCCCCCTCCCTCTGCATCTTCATCCCCTTCCCAACTGCCAAAGATCTATCTGCTATCTCCTGTTGTCTAGCTTTTACTCTCTAAACTGTAACACCTTTTTTCTTTGTAAATTTTAGATAGACTCCTTTGAACTTCTAATCTAAAACATGGATATAAATGAAGAAATTTGTGCATTGTTCAAAACCAGCTATCTCCTTCCTTCTCTTTCTCCTCTCTCTTAGTAGCGAAGTATTATTTTCTACTCTGCCAAGTTTTATAATAGTTACACCATTTCCTGTAATTTTTGCAAGTCTTCCATACTGAGTCTCTAAGTTTATTCAAAAGTAGAAAGAACTAATAGTATTACTGGACACAGACACACACACGCACATACACACAAGGCCCTTTGTCGTACAAAAAGAGAACTCCCCAACATGAAACCCTTCTCTATTTGTTTTTCCACCCAGTCACACCACGGTAATGATGCCCTTTTTTATACTCCAGGCCATCCTTTTGCATGGATTCTTTTTTGTTCTCCCAAAAGATAGCCTAAACTATTTTTTTTCATATAAGACATATGACAATTTATTCTGGAATCAGTGACATTGAGAAGTATTTTATTTTGTTCTTACCAACGGTTTGCCTGGACATAGAATTGTAGTTGTGAAACTACTTTCTCCCAGAAATTTAAAGGTGATATTCTATACCAGGAGCCCTTGAAGCTACTAATAAAAACAATCTGTCTTGGTCTAATGCAAGTTTCTTTGTGGGCAACAGGTGTTTTTTTCTCTTACAGCCTGTGAGATTTCCTTCTGTTCCAGGATCTGAAATACCTATTTCTCCTTAATCCAGGATATACTGTACCTATTTTCATGAATCCAGCTTAATCCTCCAAAAGCCAATCCATGGGAAGATTCAACTCTCTCAGCTTGGAAAATCTTATTCCCTTTTATTTTAATAATTTCCCTCATTACATTGTTTTCTCTTTCTACAATTCCAGTCAGATGTATACCGAACCCCAGATCTATCACTCACATTTCTTATTTCTTTTCTTCTCCATCTCTGCTGCTTATATATGCCTCTTCACTATATCCTAGACACTGTCATTGTGATCAATAATTAGCATGAAGCAATATTTAGCTTCGGGTCTTTCTTCGGGCCACCCATTATTTTTATTTCAATGTCACACTTTAAAATTTCCCATGTCTAGTGTTTATTTGCTGACTACCCGCTTTTCAAAAATACTGTGCTCTGTCTGAAACAACATGTTCTCAGATCGAAGGATAAGTATTTTTTGCTTGTTTTTAAGTGTCTTCTGCACCTTGAATTTGCTGTTGTTTACATTGGTCTTTCTTCATGGCTGTTGGGTTGGCCTCGTGTACCTAATAACTTAATTTTCCAACTATACTTAGTAATAAAGGATAATATGGACTGATTATTCATAATCAGTACATATGATACTGTTGTGATTTTCCCCAATGGTTATGCCAACCGTCTTTCCGGCTAAGCAGTGCTATGTTTAAATCTCCATTATCATTTTGTAAGCCCCACCAACACTTTTGCTGGAAATGTGTCCCCTGCCATCCCCCCGAGTCCTGCTGCAAAAAGTTCCAGACACAGGTTCTCGGGACAACCAGGCTCCTCGCATGCTTCTGCCTTGATGCCAGACCTCTCTCTGCCTCGCTTGGGCAGCACACTGAAGGAGGGTCCCAAGGAAGCTTTAGCGCACCAGTTAATTCAACATTATCAGAACAAAGAAGCACAAATAAGCAATAAGACCCACTCTCCCAAGCCATCTCCAGGTAGTGCTGGCCTAGAAGTATTCCAGGTTGTTTCTACCAAAAGAATCAGAAGAATTAAAACACCAAGACACACTACATTGTACCCGAAATGAGTGAGTGTCACATCATCACTGGGACAAACACAGAGAATAGTTGGATGATACAGGGGAGAGTCTGAAGGTTTCCTCTGCTCTTCCTATAGCCATTGGTAAAATTCCATCTCCACAAACCAATCCAATGCCAACCACAATCTTATTCTTTTAGCCTTCAGTTTTGGAGAATGAGAATGGCAGTAATAAACTGTTAGAAATTGCAACTATGGTTACATCTATCCATGAGGTGGACACTGAAGTATCTTTGGGACCCCTGAGCCAGGACCACTAAGGAAGGATTCTGCTTTGGGGTGAAATTCCCAGTCCTTCTCTCTCATCTTTCACCAACACCAAGTGGGACCTACGCAAAGGGTGGCAGACAGGGGCTGGGGAGAGGGGCATGCTGGTGATGCAGAGCCCACCACAAAGGAGCTGGGTTCCTGGGTACTGGCACCAAGTCTCAGGCCGGTCTCCAGGAATCATGGGAAGGTCTGCATATGAGGAAGGAGGGTACTGAAGAGAAGGTCTTCAGAGACAAATCTAGAGCACAGCTTCTTGCCAGAGACCTACCAGATGGGTCTCGGTGCTGCGGGCAAAGAACTATAACAAGGGGCATTGCAAGATGTGCCAGGTAACCACCTAGACAAGGCATCAGCTCAAGACAAACTCTGACGCCTAGCAGATTTATCACTAGAGAAGATGGCACGATGATAAAGCAACAAGGCAGAGAGGTGGTGGGCAGGAATGGAGAGAGTTTGCATAGCAAGTACCCATCTCGGAGGCTCCACCCCACACATGGGGCAGGGGACAGGTGATTCGATATCTGACTAGTTACATCACAGAGCAGCCAAAAGTACAGGATCTACTTCCACGACTGAAATCTCAGCTCTCCCAGTGGCCAAAAGTGTGATCTTGAATGATTTCTTTTTTCCTGTGGATGCCAGTTACCTTACAGTTGTCTTCAGTCATCTACAGTGTTGAAATAGATGATGGACCTAATGCTAAGGCATTAGTGGCAGTTAGCTAGTATTATTATGATTGTTGCTAATAAAGATTTGTAATACATTTAAAGTGCAGCAAGAAAATTACATGTTCTCTCTATATAGTGTCTACATAGTCTACATTTTATACTCTATATATTCTTATTATATTTACATTCCGCATATTATTTTATCAGTACATATGTTACAAAATATTGGCTTTTGTTGTAGCATTTTCATACATGCATATAACACATTCCAATCACATCCATGCCCCCATAACCTTCCTTGTCACCCCCTCTTGCTTCTCCTTTATTTTTTTGCTCTTCTCTAATAATTTCTCCTCAATTTCAGCATGAAAATGGTTGAGAAAAATATACATAAACATACACATAAGCAGAGGTTATATACCACTGGTGTTTAAAAAAAGCTCTTCTATATTCCTCTTCATTTGATTTTTTTACGCCGACCCTTTGAAGCACGGATTGTTATGCTTAAGAGAAAACTGTGGTTTAAGGCAATTAAATGACTTCTTAACAGTGGCTCTGCTCATGGGTTTCTGAAATTTGAAACTTGATCGGTCTCATTCCAAAATCTCCATTCAGTCAGAGATAAGAAATAGCATGCAGAGGACAAACTGGCAAAATCTCTCTCCAGGATCTTCACTGATTTACATGCAAAGCATTAAGAGCGGCAGACTCCACACGGCCCAGCCCCGGCCCAGCCATACAATCTTAGGAGAAGAGGACCATCGCCCACGTGCTCGAGGCCCAGAAAGCCACTGCGCCCACACAGCCTTCCGTAACACGAGCTGTGAGCACGGCCACGGGATGATCTGTAGCACATAAACAAAGAAACGCAGACTCATTGTGTTGAGACGTTCTGTGCTATTAACTCGCAGCCTTCTAGGTGCAGTCATCCTCCCTGTAGCCACTGGTGCAAGGCAGAGAGGAAGATGCTGTGGTCCCACAGAAGCCTCTCAGCTCAGCTCAGCGAAGGAACCGAACGGCCCACCTCAGTCCTGAGCAGGGTTCTTTGGTCTTACAAATGCTCCAAGTCTCACTGCGCACTGTCAACTACAGCAAGGATGACATTCCCCAGCAGGCTAACAGTTGCCCTAATACTGCTGGGGCCTGCTAGATGGACTCACCTTTGTTTCTTCACGCAGGCACAGACTGCCCTGTAACAGCGTGCGCATAGCACAGGCCTTCTGCAAGGGCGGGGGCACCAGAAGACCGGAAGTGGCAGGAAGCGGCAGCAGGAAGTGGCTTTGGACCGGAGCTCTGAGACCCTGACGCTGGCCTTCTATTACACGTAGCGTCTACCACTTTGTTCCTGTTTCTTATCCACCCAGTTTTTCTATCTCTGCTTCCACTGCCCGTTTCATTACTTGTCTTTTCCTATCTCAATTTCAGGGAGACATGAAAAAGCATTCCTTATAATACTTTAATAATTCACTCACCGCCTACTGTGTGAAACTTTTCTTCAGCATTCCAAAGCAGATCTAAGAAAGGCAAGCCCGGACTTGAAGAAAAGCCTTCAAAATGCACAACTTTCCTCCCCAGTGCTGCCTCCTGGCCCCACCCTTCAGCTGCAAGACTCTGGGTGGGACTAAACCAAGTCAGTTTAGAATCCATCTACTCCAGGGGGCTTCGTGCAGAGACTCAACTCCACACGACTCTGTCCCAACATTTCAGTGTGGGGATGTAAATGCATTACCCGGGACAACTACTTCTGTGGCATTTCAAACTGGTCCCACATTGTCCAGAGTGTTAGCAATCATGCTTAGAAGTCATGTCGAAATCTTACCCAGACCTAACAATCTGTGAAGTGTTATCCAAAACTACAAAAAAAAAGTTTTAATTTTTAAAATATATTACAGTAAAAGCCACAGTGCCTCAAACCTCCCTTAAAGTATCCCCCTTACTTAGAACACTCTCATCCCATCGTCCTGCCTCTTCCTGCGGCAGCTCTGGAGTCCTCTTTCCCGAAGGTCTTTAGTTGTGCTGTCCTGGCTGCATAGATGTCCCAAACGGATCCAAAATGTTCCCCTTCTGTGGTCATTTTGACTTTGGGGGAGAGCCAGAGGTCACACAGTGCCAGATCAGGTGACTAAGGTGGATGAGGACACAGCGTCATGTTGTTGTTGTTTTGGTTTTGGGGGGGTTTTTTAGCATCATGTTTTTATGAGCTCCCTTTCCACTGGATGGTACTTGGCAGCAGCATCCACCATGTTTTTTCTCATTCTCATAAAGACACTAATGAATGAGGACTCCAGAGCTGCTGCAGAAAGCGGCAAGGACGATAGAGTAAGTGTATTTGAAGCAAAGAGAAGAATTCTGAGGGGGAATGCATGGCAATGTGGCTTTTATTGTAATAAATATTTTTAAATTCAACATTCTCTGCCTTTTTTGTCACTCCTAGTATAAATCGGTGCAAACGGCTAACGTGAACTGGGTGGAAGTTTGCTTTAGCATTGGGCATAGGATTTGGAAAAAAACTTACAGATACCTGGCTCACTAATCAAAAAGAAAAAGAAGCCGGAAGGATCTTTGGCTCATGCGAAATCTTCTCAACTCCCAGGACATCCCAGAGCCTGGCAGCGCGGTCCTGTGCTTCGCCCTTGCAGTAAGGAAGCAACGCCCCTGGGACCAGCACGCAGGGCTGAGTCTGCCATCTCTGATCCGGCTCCACTTCCTAAACATACATGTTTTTCTCCCCCATCTCCAGGTGCTATTTCAGCCTCCCAGAAAAAGTAACTTTCTGCCTCAGAAGTCTGAGTGCTAGAGAGTTCTCATGTATTCTGAAAGACAATGCCCTTTTCTGGGGAAACAGAACTAGCAATTGTCCATGCTTCCATTTCCTGCAGGGAGACCCAGTGCGGGATGGTAAACTCCTCTCTGCCCAACAACCCACCAGGACTGGGGCAGATGTCGCCTCTGCCGGCATCTTCCCCACCTTCAATGAGACAGCGCTTCCCACTTCTGCTGCGGAACAAGCGCCGCTTACAGTCTCTCTCTCTGCTTGCGGGGCTCTAAACTGAACACAACATTCTGGAAAAGTCCAAAGCACCCCACAGCAGGCCAAAATTCTCGCCTCTCCCAAGGGCCACATCTCTGTTCTGTAACTCGTCATACTGCAATAAGTGGTGAGTTATATATAGTGCACGATCCTCAAGAGGTGGCTAAATACCTCCCCGTCCCTGCCCTAGTCCCGCAAAATATATAAGTATACTTTATTCCAGGCGTATTTATAACCCCTAGATACTCAGCCAGGGACAAAACTGACAAAGTATTTGCTCTCCTGGAACTTTCTCTGTAAAAAGGACAAGGAAAAGGGGAGGGAAGGCGAATGTTTACCACACAGGAAGCGCCCACTGAAACTTTCAGGAATGAGTGGAGTCGGGGTCCAGGAAAGTCCTGCTAACGCACCGCCGTGACCATCCGCGATTTTAGGAAATGCCACGTGAAGAGAAGCGGCACGAACGCTGAGAGAGGTCACGCCTCCTTTCCCCCCAGAGCACTGCTGGATGGGAGGGAAGCGGCTCACCCACTTTCTGGCACGGGCAGAGCATCGACACGTGGGGCTCTGCGAGCTTCTCAAAGCCTTTACTCCTTCTGCGGGGGCGGCTCCCAGGAGAGAAGGGCGCTCTTTTTAGAAATCGCTGACCCTCCTCTGAGGAGAAAGGAATCCTGGAAGTTTCTATCCCTTCTGGCCTCCAGCCTGGACTTTCTGGCAGATGCGCTGTTTGGGAAGGAGGAGGGCAGAGCAGATGGACGGTTTGCTGATGAGCTCGGAATAGCTTGCGGAAGCGCAGAAAGCAGAGCGCTGTTCACACTGCTGCTGAGGGTCACCGGGACCCAAGGAAGACTGTGCCCAATTACGAGACTTTAAACTCAATTGTCACAGCCACAGCGGCAGATTATCCGATTGTTGACATTTTCTGCTGATTTTGCTTAGGAACTCGTCTCCTATATTCAGCCACAGATTGTTCTTAGACTATGGATTTAGCATCTCCGTTGCGTTCAGTTTCCGGGCTTGTTTGGGCCTCTGCTTTCTGGTCTTACTTTTCAGTGTGCAAACATTAGCCCCTCAGAGATGGAGGAACAGACTCTCTACTAGGCTGTTTCTTGGATGCAACTGGCAAGTTGGTTGTCTCTCTTGGGCAGGCTGGGAGTCTCTCCAGCAGCTTTTCAGATATTCTACATCTCAGATCAGTGAGCATCACACTCGGATATGGTGGCTCAATAAATTCTCTTCCCAACTCTTGTTTTATAGAGGTTCAGAAAGAGGAGATAATTTCCTTAAAGTTTCCCAGAACTACAGCCAAGAGGCCAGTGCTGCCTCCATTTGGATGCTTACAGTGTCCACAAGCTGTTGCTGTCACAACGGAACCCACATCCCACTCCCTGCAGGGCTGTACGGAAGGTCCACTATAGAGTCATGGACAAACCAAGGAACAGGAAAAGGAAGGGAGAACATAGTGTAGTCAACCGTGGCAGAAGCTCGGGACAGGGGCTCAACTCACAGCAGCTGAGTCTGATCAAATGGAGCAATGGTGCTCATACATCTCGACAGTGTGGTTCAAGATGTGGTCCTGGGATGTGGCACCTCAAGCGAGTCCCATAATGAATGGTGAGACCTGGTTTCTGCTATTGCTAAAGCAGATCCGGGTGCCTCTCAGCAGATCTGCCTCCTTCCAAGCAAAAGGAACCCAAAGGTGAGTCTCCACTGAAGGTTTTATTATGGCCTTATTAAGAACAACATGTTCCCTCTTTACTTATTCTCAGCATGTGGCTATTAGCATATTCACCAGCCTCTCAGCCTCCAAACTTGCAAGTGCATGCATAAGTGATCAGATGAACTAAAGCAAAGCTTCTAGTCACGTTCCTAATCAGAGAGACACAGTGACTCACTGAAACCTTCAGAAAGCAGGACCACAAGACACCCTCCCAGCAACTTGCAACGCCTGTGTGAAGGGCCCCTTAGTCCCTCAGTTCAACACAGAGCTAAAGGGCCATGAACAATATAATTTCTCAGGGAATTTATATATATATTTCCATGTTAGTGTCTCACTCCATCTCAGGAGCTGGAAACATTCTTAGTGGCAAACACAAGTGTGTCTGTTGTAAAAGTAGCTATTGACTATACTTTTCTAAAAAGCTATGTAATTCCATGGCAGTGGCAACCTAGAAAATTCATAGGATCACGAAATGTATTATTTGGAAGAAAATATTGCAGGTAATACAGACTTATTAATGCATCAATCCCTCCTGCAGTATTTACCACAGTTTTTCAACACACAGTGAGTGTTCAAGACATCTTTCTATAATTATTAATGAATTAGTAATACCCATGCCTATTTAATAGCTACAGAAACTGAGTCATGGATAGAAAGTAATGATTTGTCCAAGTTCATGAATATCAGAGTCTCAACTGAGATCTACGTGATCACATTCTCAGAAATTTACCTTTTCTGAGTCTGGTAGAATTCCTTCTGTTTTTTATTAATTTTACGTATATTGCTGTGTTTATACCTGAAAGTGTCATCAAACAAGGAGTGTGGATACCATTTCCACAAATCAAATCACAAACCAACTGCTGATCCTCCAGGAAGCGATAGGGTGAATTATTCACCATTTAACCAAAAACACAGAAAAGTCTAACTCCCCACTAGAATCTGACCAAGTGCTTTTCTCAAGGAGTCTTACTGAATCCTCACCCCCATCCCACGAGCTCAGAAGGTGCACCGTGCTGAGGGTGTGTGATGGGTGAGGGGCCCAGGTCTGCAGAAGACCCCGTAGAAAGAGGGTGTTTTATTTGGGTTTCCCACAAGAAAAAGAAGGAAGAGAAAATCCCCTCGCTCTTTTAATCAAGCACCTAGTGAAAACCCACAGTTCTAAATTACAATACCTTTTGACTGTCACTAACTTCGTTAAGCACAGAGAATTTTCTGTGTTTGTCTCTGTGGTACTTGAAGGAAGCAGCAGCTCCTCACTCCTCTTGTGTAAGGTTCCCGGGGGGCATGGAGAAAGAAAGGTTATTTATCTTCGATTAACATTCTCTGCAGTGGAGGGGATTCACCCTCCACGGACTTTCACTATGAATCACAAAAGAATGTCTCAGCTAGGCTAATGCGTGGGGATTGCAAGCTGCAGCCCAGCCTGGGCACTGCAGCTCATTGCAAAGGCCCTGGGTTCAATGCCAAGAACTGCAAAACAAATAAGTAAATAAATACTACTTGATCGATGCTGTACAGAGTCAGTATCTTGATGTCAAATCCATCTCAGGCTTAGACCTGAACAATTTTGTATCCAACAGGGAGTTCAAGTTTTACTCCCTAGTTTACCTAGTATAGAGAAGACTGGATATCCGGTATCTCAGTCACTTTCTTGTTGCTGAGACACAAAACATGACATCGCCACTTAGAGGAGGAGAAGCTTATTTTGGCTCACATTTCAGTCCATATTTGATGGCTCCAAAGCAGAACGGCATGGCAGAGGGGCCTAGCGGAGGAGAGCTGCTCACGGCATGGGGAACAGGAAGAGGAGAGAGAGGGAGGAGAGGGGAGGGAGATGAACCCTTCTAGGTCACGCCCTCCAGGGTGCCTCTTCCACCGGACCCTGCCTCTTAGCAGCAAGGCAGCTATGAGCCCCCATCATCCAGTCACCTCCCAAAGCCCTGCTATGAGTGCATGTGGCTCTCAGAGGACATCTACATGTGAACCATAAAAGGAGACAGGTAGAAAAAAGTGTCCTTGGCCTCAGAGAAGGACAAAACCAGGAGAGAGTAACCCAGAAGGGGCAAAGGGGATAACACATTCTCCATCCGCCTCTTCCGTAAAGCCAACCACAGCCCTGGTTCATGATCCCCAACTTCCCACCATCCCAACCTCCACGGACTTCATGGTTGGTGCAGTTTATCTACTGGGTGTCCCTTGGGATGTCATGGTGGATCACTTCCTGTGTCTGTGTCACATGCAGAAGGCCAACCTGAGCTTGATCTCAGCTTGAGGATCTAAGAGTCACATGTTCGACAGTTTTCATCAGCCAAGCACAAGGCACCTTGACTTTCAGCCTAGGGCTTTGCATGTTTCCTTGTTTCGTATGTGAACCATGATATCAGTGTCAAGAAGAATATTTCCTTTCATTGAACACTTCCTTATACTAGATGCTGTAGTAGTGCTTGACATTTCTACCACATTCCATTCTTAAAGCCACCCACTGAGGTGGTTATCATTAGTCCCCATAGAACAGTCACTTCATTACATAATTGACCTCAGACTGGGTGGATGGTTGCACGTAAGTGTAATTCCTCTCAGGGCTACTTTTGAGTCTAGACAGGCAAGCAGCAGAATCCCTGATCTTTTTTCTAAAATCCTGCGCTCTCTCCCTCTGATATTCACAAACAAGGTATGATCAAGAAATATGGCACATGCTTAAATATTTTAAAATGCATTATCATAAAAAACACATTTCTATGAATCCCCCTCAAAATTCACCTCCTGCTTTGAACACACTCATCCCATCCTCCGTGCCACTTTCTCCAACAGCTCTGGAGTCCCCTTTCCTGAGTGTCTTTAGCTGTGTTGTCCTGGCTGCCTAGATGTCCTGAATGTATTCAAAACATTTCCCTTTCATGGTCATTTTGGCTTTGGAGAATAGCCAGAAGTCACACAGCACCAGATCGGTGAACAAGGTGGTGGGGACACTCATTCATGTTATTACCAGCATGCCTCTCCATGGGATAACATGTCGTAGGAGTATTCACTGTATTTTTCATCACACCTGGTAATGAAAAGAAGACTCCAGAACTGCTTCACAAAGCAGCAAGAACAATGGGATAGGTGTGTTCCAAGTGAGGAGGAGGATTTTGCAGGAGGCAATTCATGGCAATGTCTTTCACTGCAATAGACTTTTTGTTTCTATATTCATTGTCTCTTCTGATCATACCAACTATTCCAGACGTCCATGGAACCCAGCTGGGGGAAAGCTGTCTACATTACACAGAAGTGGAAGGAAATCAGTTCGCTCTCTGGTCTTCAACTCCAAAGAGTAGGGCCTCTCTCTCTTTTCTCCCTGCCTCTCCTTGGCCACACACACTCAGCTCAGCCCAGGGCAGCCTCCGACGTCGCGCCTCGGTCCAGCACCCTGGACAGCAGCTCCCAGGAGCCTCCAAGCCTCTCAGCCCCAGGCTGTGGTGCTTACAGCACAGACAAAGCAGGACACCAAGAGAGACATTCTGCAATTGCTCCACAGATCTCCACCCTCCTTGCTTCCTTTTCTTTCGGACAACAGATGTGGGAGAGGCAAAGACAGGTTTTCCTCTCCCCCCGACTCTTCAGAAATTGAATCATGCAAACCTTTGTTTAACACCTGCCAGGTTCCAGGCAAGAAAAGCCTGGGGATAACTCAGGGTCTGAGTGGAGAAAGAGTGGAAATCAGAAAAGCAGAGCCTAATGGGATGAGAGCTGTGACACAAGAAGGCTGTGCAAAGCACCCCAGGAACTCAGAGGAGATGTGGGTCCCTTCAGCTGCCAGGCACGGGGCAGTTTTCACAGCACACAGGTCTCAACGATGCACCAGGAATGCACACCTCAGAGCACAGAAATGACCCGGTCAACTATGTTTTAAAATATTCTCAGTGGTGAGTATTCTCAAGGTCAGAAATACCCAGAACCCAGCAGAAAGCATGCCTGAGAGTTCACTGATTCCAATAATTTCTACAAAGTTCTGCTCTAATGGAATCAATGAATGTCAGGAAGAGCGGGAGTCAGGTCACCAGGCAAGATGGGTGTCACAGCAGGCATCAGCCCAGACTGGATGCCAATGCTATCAGAGCAGGGAGGTGGCCGCTTGCAGAAAGCTGGGATGAGGTGAAAAGGATGACCAGGAAACGTGTTCTGGGCAGCAGAGAAAGCACAGAATTAGCCCCGAGACAAGGAGCATTTCGGTGAGAGCCCGGCTCTGGTGAGAAGGCTGCAGCTGCAAGGTGAAGCAGGAACAGAGCTCAGGCCACACTGATTCCGCCCAACAGCAATGGGCTCAGCCGGGGCACAGAACCAAAGCGAGGAGGCCACTGAGCCAGAGGAGGGTGAATCTGACCAGGGGAAGAAGATGAGAGGCAGGACCCACACCTGTAATCCTGCCACTCTGGAAGGCTGAGATAGGAGCATCACAATTTTGAGCCGAGCCTGGGTAACTTAGAGGCTTAGTGAGACACTGTCTCAAAATAAAAAGGGCTCAGTGAAAGGGACTGGCTTCCATCCCTAGTATCATACACACAGAAAGATGGGTCACCAGAGAGAGAGAGAGAGAGAGAGAGAGACAGAGAGAGAGAGAGACAGAGAGACCAGCAAACAGGAACAGGACCCACATCATCATTTTAAACAAAGAAGGTAAGATGAAAAGAACTTGCACAAAGCAAGCAGTTCGGCAGCAGTCTCCACAGCAACCCCAGCCGCTCAGTTGCCTGCACAGGGTGGCACTGGCTGCTGGGCTAAGCAAGTGGAAGCACACGTGCAGCTCTCGAGGAGATCCTGGCACCCGCCTGCCCACCCAGGAGCACAGAAGCTGTAGCGACCGCGTGGATTGCTCAGACCAGTTTCCCATCTTCCGTTATGTCCAAGCTTTAGGAGCTGAAGTCAAGCTTCAGAGAGATCAAGGAGACATCGAAGTACAGTAAAGAGTCCTGCTGGAGTGAGTCCCAGCAGAGACTATTTCAAGAGGACATGCAGGTTTCATCAGAGATGGTGGCAGGAGGCAGAGTGAGGTAGAGAAGACCCAGTGATGAAGTCATGGAAAGGCAGACACCACGGGAAGATACAGCCGCAGGAGGTGAGGCTTCCTGGAAATCCACATGGTACCGTGGATGGGACGGGAATGGACACGTACCTGGGAGCTGGGGTTAAATGCGAAGGCAGTATTCTTTAGCCCCTGAACCTGTGGGTCTTCACCAATAAAATGGGATCAATAATCCCTACCTTGCTTCATTCTCAAGATTGTCAGAGGAATAAAAATGGTGCGATGGATCTGAAAGAGCTTTGAGCATGCCAACCTCATACTGATTGGTATAAAGGCAGAAATTATCTCTGGAATCTATAATCACTGTGAAAACAGCTACGGACCCAAAGTTCAAACTGATCATTCAGAGTGGAAATGCCACACACCAGGTATTTGCTACAAGATACTGCAATGAATGAACCAAGCCCTTCTGGGTGGAAAGTAAGTGTGTGCGAGTACGCACACACACGTGTGCACGTACGCACGTCCGTGTGCTTGGAGTAGGGAAGAGGATGCAGAAGGCACACACAAAAATGTCCACCACGCATTTAGGGAATGAGCATCCTGCCTGCTTTGGGTACCATGGTAACCAGCCAGCAGGATCCAGACCTCTGAGTCCCGCAGGGGAATCCCAGCCTGCACATCACGCCCTTGGAACATCCTTTCTACCCTCGGTGAGGAGCAAGGCTTGGTAAGTGGCATAGGTTGAATCGTGACCCCTCAAAAGTCATATTTTGAAGTACTAATTCCTGGTACTGCAACGCTTGGATTGAGCCACTTCAAGAGCAGAGGTCATGGATGAAATCTCTGTGCAGTTCTGACGGGCAAAATTTTTTTTTTTATTTTGAGCCAAGTTCTCACTAAATAGTTAAGTTGCCCAGTTTGGGCTCAAATTTGCAATCCTCTTGCCTCAGCTTACCAAAGTGCTGGGATTACAGGCACGTGCCACCACACACAGCTGGAAAATTTCACAAAGACAGATAAGGTCCTTTTTTTCAGAATTTCTCTGCAAAAGCTAACGTCCGTAGGACATTGTGAAGAGAAATACAAGAAAGTTGCATCTTCGGCGTCTATTTGATCACAGATTCCAAATATATTTAACTAAACAGCAATATAATCTTGGGGCCGGACCTCTTGATTCTGGAGTCTGTGGTCCGCCCCCTCTGATGCTATCTAAGCTTCACACCTGCATTTACTCTCTGGTCCTCGGTAGGTTCTTGCATAGCGTGAGCTTACCTTGTCTCTTAATTTGTGTTTTAAGCTCATCCCTAGCCAGGCTGTGAATCAGAAACCATGTCTTCAGCTTCTGATTGCCCTAGAGCCCTGTGAGAGACTTAAATTAGTATTTTATTTGTAGATAAAGAAATCAGGACAAAACAGTAAGAAAGCAAAACCCAGACTAGACTAGGGCAGAAAACTAAGGTCTGGCCGCTCCTGCATCCACCATCCAGTACCCTTGAAGGACCACTTCAC
The DNA here is from genome assembly GCA_004026905.1 of Hystrix cristata. Taxonomy (NCBI): domain Eukaryota; kingdom Metazoa; phylum Chordata; class Mammalia; order Rodentia; family Hystricidae; genus Hystrix; species Hystrix cristata. The sequence continues at coordinate 36,505 of PVJO010011067.1, forward strand.
ACAGGCCAGCTTTGTTTTCTCATCTGCAGCAGCTGCATGGAAGACTCTCTGGCTTTCCTTTTGACGTTTGATGACTGAGTCAGCAAAGCCTCTGAGAGGAGATGTGAAGGGGCATAAGAGCCGATCTGCTCCCAGACAAGGAGTCGCCAAGGAACGAGCTGAGTAGCATGAAGTGGGAGTGAAGCATCCAAAGGGAGCCAAGTGGCAATAATGGAACAAATGGATCACTCAGTTTCTGAGATTTATACAAAAGGAATGAAATAGCAAAGAGGAAAAAGTTCTCTAGGTGCAGCGAAATGGGGGTATCTGTTGCAAATCTTCCACTTGTAATTTTTCTTAAAGGTGGTTATTAATAAAATGCCTGTGTAGAGCTTTGCTTTTGAGAAATTATAGAAAGGTCAGTGACACCTAGAGAGTAACATGGAAAAGCAATCAAAGGAAGACACGGGCTGTCTGGGGACACTAAGAAAAAGCAAGGTCCCACCGAGTCCACAAATATAGGAGCATTATATTCACAACCCAGGAGAGCTAGAGCAAGAAGAACCAAAAGGTAAATAAAAAAGACCAGAAAGGAAGACTGGGAGAGGCAGGGAAAGGGAGGTGAGGTAACACCAAAGAAACTCGGATGGTCCCAATGTAGGATTTCCTATTTGTGTCTTTCCAGATAAAGAAGAAAGAAGGAACTGTGAAGAACTACAGGCATACAGCAAAGGACATAGGGAGAGACTTTAGATACTGTGCTCCTACCCTTGCTCCACCACCACCAGTTTCTCTGTGACCTTGAACAAAGCAGAGCACCTTGGGAACTCCTTCTTCATCTGCAAAAGGAGATCCAACTCCTACCTGCTCTCGTGAACCTTCAGCACATGCAAAGTCTACAGTGATCTAGGTAAACTGAGGCATGCTGTAGGAAGATACACCATCCCAAGACAGCTATTATGGTTAAGGATATTATGGTTAGGATCTAAAAATGCCCTTCAAAAGACTTAGGTTTGGAAATAGGGCCCGGTTGGACATGGGCACTGAGGGTGGGACTTGGAAGGTGTGTTCTTGTCCCCAGCTCCTCCCTTCTCTCTCTGCTTCTTGGCTGCCATGGGGTGAGCAGCTTTCACCCACCACACCATTCCACCATGGTGGCCCTGCTTTGGAGCCAGCCTACCAGACACTGAACCCTCTGAAATCATGAGCCAAAGTAAACATTTCTTCCTTTAAGTTGCAGGTGTCAGATTTTTATCCCAGCAGTTGGACCCTTCATGCCCTGTCCTCTACCTTCCATTTCCAAGCACCACTAACCACTCACTGCCACAATTACAGCCTGCAGTCAAGCTGAACTAGTATTTGAAATTCCCTCAAGACATCTCAGTCCTCCATGATACGGGGACTTTGTAATATTTGTTCCTTTTCCGAGTGTCCTTTCCTATCTGACATGTTCCAAGTCTCTGCTCCAAACCCGGCTGAAACACAATCAATACATAGTTCAAATCTTCCCTGAGAAGCATTCTCCAACTCCCTCAGGCAGTTAATATTTCTGTTACCTTCGATTTTTACCAAAACATTTATTTGGTCGCACTGGAATATATACCGTTTCCGTTAGAAAAAAAAAAAAAAATATATATATATATATGTTCCATAAACTGCTTTTTGTGTTTGAGTCTCTGCTCTTTCCCTGGTAGCCGTGAAAATACTACTTTATTGACACCTCCAAAGTCAGTGTTTTGGAAAATGATGGTCCTTTTATCTTATATTACTCATTAGGACTAAATTGTACTTTTTTAAAAATGGATATAATTTATAGGTTATCATCTGCCATATGGAACATTTCTGTAAACATAAGCAATTCAGGGGGAAAATTCAATTGCTTTTGTTAATTCTTGTCTCTTAACATCTAATTGAGAATTCCCTTCTGTGCCCTCATGGTGAGCGCCACATAGCTGTAGCACAACCTTTACCCAGTGTTTCTCACTGGAATCTCCTCCTTGGCTTCCTACAGCAGGCCCTAAATGCTTTAATGCCCAGGACTATGCATCCATCTCCATATTTCCTGGTGCCTGGCACAGTTTAGGAGACACAGTGGTACTCAGTTCAGAAATATTCGCTGGATGAATCATGCCAGTTATAATTACAGACTGCTTAGTATGTGCGAAGCACTATGCTAAACACGTACTGTGTATGGGTTCATTTAATTCTCACAACAACCCAGGGAGACAGGTGGTATAACTATCCTCACTCTGAAGATGAGAAAACGGAGGGCCAGAACACGTTTACAAGTCTGATCTAAAACCAAGACACACTGGCAAGAGAGCCTGTTCCCCTACCACTGCACTATCTTCCTTCCATGTTGAAGAAATAAGCCATTATGAGTCCCATTCTAAGCTCTGTAGCCTTTTACCAATTTTGAGAAAGAAATAATGCTAAATGCAGTGCTGGTTTATCCAGGGAACATTCACCGAATGATCCTCTGTGTCAAACGTCTGCCCTGGGTTCTGAGGGACCTAAGATGAGTTGAAGAATAAAGTAGCAACTTACAGCACCCAGTAGAGTGATCATGAAGAAATAGGACTGATGAGCAAGGGTAGAAGGAGGAAGAAGAGACCTTGGATAATAATAAAATAATAATGAAATAATGATGTAATCCTGGTAACGGCAGTCTGTAGTAATCATCGTTCCTATTTTATCATTGAGGAAATAAGCATAAAAAGTCCAGCATATAAGTGTGTGTGATAGATCCCTTCCTTGTGGCTTCTACATCTTCCCCAAATTTTACCAGAATTTCGCAAAATTATAGGGAGTATGACACTGTAGGTATTTTTGTTGGAGGTGAATGCCAGTCCCAGGCTTCCTCTGTGGGTTGATTTGGGGTGGAAAACAACTGAGCCTACATAGATACACAACTCTTGGGGACACAGGACATGAGGTGACGATATGCATTGAACAGCAAGAATGACCACCACCAAGAAACTCTCAGGACGAAGGTTACACACATGAGTGCTACTTGTTGAATTGGCCGGAAAACAGAGAGGAAGTTGTCTAATTCTTCAGGAATGCAAACTAGTACAATCCTGGAGTCACTAGAAGAATTGCCACTGGACACCAGAGCTGCAAAGCTTGGAGAGAACCAGTCCAGGTTCCCACACACCTTCCACCTGTGTTCTTGTTAAGCGATCTGCTGGAGACTAAGGCTGTCATGAGGTGCAGACTCTTTCCTCCTTTCCCTTTCTGTAACGGCCCTCTCACTTTTTATCCAAGAATATGTATTTCTCACTCCTTCCTAACTTGACACAGCACACTGCTAATCATGCAGAAATGTCCAGTAACAAAATAAACTATTAAAACGCAGAAAATAACCATCATGAAAAAGAGACCTGAAGTACTAAGTCATGAGCCATCACTGCCCTGTCTCTGTGACAAACGTACCCCTCTATTCTTGAACATCACCAACACCCTTGCATTTTAGGCCACTGAAATAATAAGATGGAATATTAAAGCAAGCTTGTAATAAAATGGTGCTCCTATTACTAAAGGAGGTCTGCTCCTAATAACTGTACGATGTGAGGAGTTGGCAAAGTAGTCTACAGGGAAAGCAGAAACCTACCTGCTCTTTTAAATAAGCTCTATGAGAATATGACCACATCCAACCGTCTACATTGCCCTTGTGTTGAGGTTTAGATCTAAACTGTCCCCAGGAGGCTCATGTGTTCAGACATGGGGCTTTGGGAAATGACTGGATCATAGAGGTACCGTACTGCTCAGTGGATTCATCTCCTGAAGCATCCATAGCTGAATGTGCCGTTCGGAGGTAGGGTCTGGTGGGAAGAGGCAGTCACGGGGCTGTGACGTGGAAGGGTTTATCTCCTTTCCTGGCCCCTCCCTTCTCCCTCTGCCTCCTGACTGCCGAGATATGAGCAGGTCTCAAGCGCCAGCACCGTCCACCATGCTATTTCTGCCTTGGAGCAGCCAACCATGGACTAAAAATGTGACTCAAAATAAACCTCTCCTCCTTCAAGGTATGGGTGTCAGGCATCATGTTCAGTGAAGAAAAAGTGACTAAGACAAACAGTCTTGAGTATCTGAGGCAGACATTGTTTAGCAGACAAAGTTTATAATATCTGGTCCTCTACAGAAAAATTTGCCAACTCTTGCAGTAACACAGATGGATGCTTCTCAACTTACAGTGGAGTTACGTCCAAAAAAATCCATAACTTGAAAATATCTTAAGTCAAAAATGGGTTGAATTTGCCTAATCTACAGCACATCATAGCTGACAATACCACATACTGTAGAGGAGCAGACGTTTCCCCTCATGACCACCTGGCTGACGTCAGGCTGCAGCTCACAGGAGCATATCTTACAACAGGTCACTAAACTGGGAAAAGATCAAAATTCACGGTCAGAAGCGTGGTTTCTACTTAACATGTAATACTTTGCACCACTGTAAAATGAAAAGATCGTGTAAGTCAAACCATCTCAGGTCAGGATCCAGCTGTACGTTCCCAAGCCCTGGGGTCTCTGATTCTTTCAGTGAAAAGTAAGAGAACTAAAAGGATGGTTTGTACTGTCACCTCACTTCCTTCTGAGCAGCTGGAAGCTGGCATGTGCACAACGAAGAGGCCAACATGAACAGCCCCCAGCTAAAGCCTTGGACGCCAGGTATCCACGGAGCCTTCCCAGTGGGCAATATTCCTCACTTCCTGTCACATGTCTTTCTGATGGAATTAGTACATCTTGGGCCAGGATTCTTGGCAACTTGAGCCTGGGTTCCTCTGGACTTTACTCTATTTGCTTTTGCCCCTTGCTGATTCCTTATTACACTGTTCCTGTAATATGTCCCCATTTCGAGTATGACAAGGAGCTGATCCTGAGAATCCTCCTAACTCTCTCCCACTGGACTCTTCCACAGTTCAGGGGACACCAGGTAGAATCCTCAGAGGGTCTCATCTCAGGAGTGGAGAACAATAAGCCCTAGACAAAAACTGAGCTATCCTAACAAACAAATCTTAAAAGCAAGACCTAAAAGGGATCCGTTTCCAAGCAACTCAACTGATTCCCACAGCAAAACTCAAACTCAAGAATAATAGGCAAACACTCAGTAAGGTGAAATTAATAATGCCCGGCTTCCACACGTAAGTCACTAGACACGCAGACAATCAGGAAGACAGCAGCCATCAGGTAAACCAGGGAGCTGAAGCCATCCAGAATTGACACAGATGTCAGGATTAGCAGACACATTGGAACAACTGCTGTTGCAACTGTGTCCCATATGCCCAAAACATTACGTAGAGACAAGGACAATATTAATAAGGCCAAAATCAACATTTTAGAAATGAAAATTACAATGTATGAGCTAAAAATATATATACACTAAACAGGACTAATGGCAGGTTAAAGTTTACGGAAGAGACTACAATGCCACGGTGGTACTAGCAATCCACACACACACAAAAAAAAATAGAATAAAGAGGGTCAGTTTATGAAGCGGACACAGCCATCCTCAATGTCTACATATAAAGCACAGAAATCAGAATTTGAAAAGGAGAAGCTCGTAGACTTATGAGGACATAGAGATAATCTCACTTATTGGATGCCTCAATGTTTTCTCTATAATGACTGAGTAAAACCTTAAAGAGAAAAGGAAACAATACAGGAAGGATGGGAATGATTGGAAAACGTCATCGAATGACTCGAGCTCATTGCCCTCATGGAACATGCCACACTGAGCCTGTGATGGCAGCTGCAGGGCACACACCTGTCATCTCAACACTTACACAGCTGAGGGAGGAAGACCACGAGTTCCAGCCCAGCCTGGGCTACAGAGTGACTCTGAGGCCAGGTTAAGCCATACAGCAAAATCCTATCACAGAAAAAATTCATTAAAGTCAAAAGCCATCAAGCCAAAGTACGTTCTTCAACTAAACAATTACATTAGAACTCAATAACTGAATGATCTTTTTCAAAATCCCCTAATATTTGGAAAACTGAACAACACATCTCTAAATACTCTGTGTGTCAAATAATATATCAAAGGGCAAATTAGAAAGTACTTTAAATGGACAGAAAGTAAAAACGTAAAATATAAAAATGCAGAGTTTGCTGACAAAGCAGTACTTAGGAAATTCATAGCATTCAACAAAGGCATTAGAAAAGGATATAATCTCAAATGGACCATCTCGGCTTTCATTTTAAGAAACTAAAATATGATAAGAAAAACTAAAGGAAACAAAAGAAGTGATGAAGATCACAATAGAAATGAATGAAACAGACAACTGGGAAACAGTAAGTAGAGCTAATCATGCAACCAAAATCTAGCACCTTGAGAAGACTCACACAATTGATGCCATTACAGAGACAAATCTGTTTCTTTTAAAAGGCAAATTACCAAGATCAAGAATCATTATAGGTTCTGCAGATATTAAGGGGATAATAAGAGAACTCTGAGACAAGTTTATGCCAATACATTAGAGCATTGAGATGAAATGGGCCAAGTCCTTGAAAGACATGTGCAACTGAAGTTCATTCAAAAAGAAATACATGAGCTAAATGGCTCCATGTCTATTAAAGCAGGTCAGTTGGTAGCTTGAAACCAATTTTAAGAAGCCAGCTCAATGGCCAAATGGCTGCACCGGAGAATTCTAACATTTACAAAGGAAATATTACCAATTCAATACAATTGATTCCCACAAATTGAAGAATAAGGGACATTTCACTACACATTCTATGAATCTAACATTACACAAATTGTAACACCAAAGAAAGACAGTACAGTACTATAAAAACCAATAAACAACATCATTCATAATCATAAATGCATAATCATAAATAAAATTTTAACAAATTGATTCCAACATTATATTTTTCAAAAATACTACTATGTAACGGTAGAGGGTAAAATTGTGTATCTCAAGATACGTTCGACCCTTGATTCCTGTGATTGCAGCTTTATTTAGAAATAAGATCTTTTGCAGATGTGAGAGCAAACTGAGATAAGGCCATAATGGGTTATCATGAGCTTGGTGACCTTATACAAAAACAGGAACTTCAACACAGAGGTAGAAGGTACAAGAGGAAAGCACTGTGTAATGGTGGGAGGCGATACTAGGGTAGGGGACTGACAAGCCAAGGGTCTCCAGTACTCATGAGAAGCTAGGAACACGCGAGGAAGGACACTCCCTGGCCTCAGACACTTTGATTCCAGACTGTAAGCCTCCAGGAGCACGAGAAAATACATTTCTACTTTTTAAGCCACCCAATTTGTGGGATGTTGTCACAGCAGCCACAGGAAACTACTAGAATGACCAAGAAGGGTTAATCCCATGAATCCAAGTTTAGGCTGAACTCTAAAAATTGATGAATACATTCACCATATAACACACTAAAAAAACACACATGGGACTGGGGATTTAGCTCAGTGGTTACAGTGCTTGCCTTGCAAGCACAAGGCACCACAAAAAAAAAAAATCACTCCACACGTGAAGTGATCATCTCAATTAATAGAGTTTAAAAACTTACAGCTAAGAAGGAATGGAAGAGAACACTCTCAGGGCTGGAGGTGTAGCTTAGTGATAGAGAGCTTGTCTAGCATGTATTTTGGGTGCAGGGCCACTCCAAAAATAACAGTATGCCTATATTTTTAAAAACCTCCAATGTTTACATTGCGGTGCTGGAATGGCGTTTGTCTCAGCCAGAGCCCCGTTCCCAGAGGCAGAGATGAGGGTCTCCAGTGAAAGGAACAGGTCTTCTTGGTAACAGAAACAGGCAGATATCAAGAGACCTGAGTAGAAGCTCTGGATTTCAGTCTCTTGAGTCTGCATTTGAGGAATCAACCACCCAAGTAGAAATGGAAGGATGAAACATTCCAAGTGGAAATGGGAAGATGAAACATTGCAAGTAGAAAGAGAAAGCTTCACTTGGCCAAAGGAACATGTCCTGGGACCCTGTAAGAAGATCCTGTACCTGCTTGGAGATCCCAAATTTGAAAACAGGTCAGCTGCGATCTGCGAAACCAATATGGAACCATTACCATTTATTTCAGTTAGTTATGATCAGCCCCCTAGGAAAGCCTCATCCAGCCTCAACCCTCCTGGGCAGGGTATTCAAGTGAGGATCTATTGTCCCCTGCTTGGTATCATTTAAGAGGGAACAGTGCCTCCTGGAGGCCAACATAGAGTGACAGTAACTGATAGGAAGTTCCAGGAAAAATCAAATCTCTCCTGAGAATTACTGCAGAAACACCAACTAGTCTCTTCCCACGTGCACATTTCTCTCTTCACTGCTAAAATGGTGGATTTAAATTTTGCTCATTGAGATAGTCATGTAATTACAAAGCTCAACCCTTGTTGAACCAATTTCTTGAGCTGTTTCCTCACTTCTACAGAAAGTATTAGCCAACACATTCATGCAACAGAGCCAAGCTATCACCAAGGTCATTATTTAGGTGTTTTGTTTTGCTAACTCAAGACTTCCAGAGCCACCGTCCTCATGCATTTCTTCATTTTTTGCACCACCACCACCAAGCTGCTGCCTTCAAGCCACCCACCATAACAGGACTGCTTACTAACAATGGTGGGAGACAGCAGGGCCCACTGAGAGGTGGCTCCTGAGCATTCAGTCAGGGCTGCCCACCACTTTCATGGACTCATAGATTCATCTGCAGTCTCAGCTGAATCATAAATGAGCACAGAAGGTCATGGAACCTGCCTGTATCGTGAATAGTCAAAATCATGAATCCTAAGTCCTCAAATACCAACACTCCAAATAAAATCTCACTGAGACAGCTCAGTGTTCTCTCTCTCCAGATCGGGCATCTCCATCAACCCATATCCAGAGTCCATGACTAAGCCCACGAGGACATGTCTGAAGAGGAGTAGGAACATGACTATTTCAACTCTGCTCTCCTACCACACCAAATACAGAGATCCACACACAGAATAAATGTCAGTCAATCTTTTCCAAACGGTACAGTCTCTTAAAGCAGCCAATAGAAAACAGACTTTGAAAATTAAAACTAACATACCCTACAAATGCAATGAACTCAAATGCTATTGGGTATCTAATAAGGACATGTCATTTGCACGTGTGATATCTAATTCACTCTCAGAGACAAGGAGAAACGAGGTGATTTCCTAAGGCCACACAGCACCAGGTTGTGGGATAAGATGTAAATCCAAGTGCTGTCCGGAAAGAATCCTCAAGCAAGACAGACAGGAAGTGGGAGCCAGAGGGCAGAAGGAGGTTATATTTCCAGTAACCCCCGTTGATGAAAGGCACAGGCAAAAGACCATGACAGCTGTCACCTGAGCCCTTGACTGTCTCCAGGGATGACATACTCTGAGTCATAAACCCTGAACCTTGTATGACTGCTTTGAATTATGGCTTATAAAATTCTTGACAAAATAAGCCTCTACAGTCAATGCAATGACCTAGGAATACTTGAGGAAGTAAAATTGATTTGACTTGATTTTTAAAAGGAATTTTAAAACTGGTTTTGAATATGTATATTCCATCTGATTTAAAATATGCTTTTGACAGACACAGATAAAGAAGCTGAGGGGGGAAAAGTAGAATGGAAAATGTATCCAGGGTGTTTGGAGCAATGCACAAGCTTGGTTGAAACACACACAAAACACACACACACAAACACAAAGAAAGCTTCAAACCACAGGACAGGAAAAATGAGAATCCAAAGCAAAGCAAAATGAGCAAGCAGAATGATGCTAGATGTTCTTTCTTTTCCAGGAGTATTTTTAGTTTATTTCTTGTTGCTAAAGTTTACCATGCACCATTATAACCCCACGCATATGTTCTTTGTGCACACTGAATTGTATTCTGCCACATTTGTTGGGAGGAGGTGATGGTCGTTATTACACGCACTTAGCAGAAAGCTCCCTGTTGCCAAGTAAATCAGACTCAACCGCTCAGCCTCATCCGAAACCCTACAAAAGGACTTTGGCTCTTTTCTCCAGCTTTGTCCCCACGACTCCCTCTGCCTGACATACCAGTCCCCTATTGCCTGGGCCCAAATCCTGGTCACTCTTTCAGAGGCAGATCAAAAGTCAGCTCTCCTGCGTGTTTCCTAGATTCACTCAGAAAAAAAGGAAAGGACTCTTCCCCTCCTTTAATTCTCAGGCATTTTATCTCTGCACTCCCACGGCCAATCCATTACAGATGCCTTCTAAGTCTTATGCAGCAGTTACCTGTACACATCTTGTTCCCCCTACTGCACTCTGAGCTCCTTGAAGGAATACACCACTTCTTGGTCATTGGAAACATTAAATGACTGTGAAAAGGACTTCTCACCTATAAACAGCTAAAAAAAGCGAATGAAAGCTCTATCTGTTAGTTAGCTTTCCCATCCCTGTGACAAAATACCCAACATAAACATCTTAAAGGAGGAAACAACTCAAAGGCACGTGGTTTCCAGAGTTTCAGTCCATTGTTGGGTGGCACCATTGATTTTGGGCCCAGGGCAAAGCAGAGCATCATGGCAGGCAACATGTTTTGGAACAAAGCTACTTACCTCATGGAGGCCAGGAAGCAGTTGGTGGGGGGGAGTCAGGTTCAATATCCTGTCAAGGACACGTCCCCAGTGATCTAACTTCCTCCCACCTCCTGAAGGTCTTACCATCACCCAGGAGCACCACAGGCTGGCAGCCATGCCTTCAGCTCCTGTCCTTTTAGGGACATTCGAGATTCAAACCAGAACAAGCTCCCCAAAGCATTCTTGGTTCATGGAAAGGTAGCACAGGTATACGGCAGCACATTCAACAGGAGCCAGAAGGAGCAGTCCTGGTATGAGGCCAGAAAGATGCCTTTGCTGCTGGGGAACCCAAGAGAAATGTGCAGACCTAGCATTGTTAACAAAAATATCTCCCACAGTTCAAGTTGATGATCCAGCCTAAGAACAACAATTCTTAAATTGTTAAATGGGGGGGGCAGTAAACAGTGTCCCCTCAACATGTCTCTATTTGCAGTCCCTGTTTTGTGTCTCTTTTATTAATCCTGTTTAAATAAATACTCATGTAACTTCAGGACTAAAAAAGACCTTAAAATTCATCACGTCTAAGGGAGGAGTCTACATCTGAGAAGCCAGCCATGTCCCTGTGCAGTGGACGTCCACCTTCTGCACAGACCGTAGTGCGGTAGGCAGAGCTCCATAAACAACCCCCAAGATCCCATCACCCCCGTTCCTGGAACCCGTGACTAGGGAGAGATCACCTCGAAAGGGATCTGGGCTGATCCAATCTAATCACATGAGCCCTTCAGATCAAAGAACTTTCTCCAGCTTGTGGAAGAAGGAGACATCACAGAAATTCAAAACATAAGAAGGCTCCAAAGTTTCACTGCTGGTTTTAACGATGGTGTCAACAATAAGCCAAGGAAGACAGGTGGCCTCCAGAGGCTAACAACTAACAAGAAACCAGGACCGAACTCAAAAGAGTCCTGGAACTGAGTTCCGCCAGCAACCTGATTAAGCAGGAAGCAGATTCTCTCTCAGACCCTCTAGGTAACAGCCCAGGCCAGCCAACATTTCTACTCTGCTTGGGAGCCACCTTCCTGTGCTATAGTCTGGAAAGTACCTCCAGGCAGAAAAGTAGGGAAATCAGGAAGCTCAACCTGTATATCGTTTATTGTTTTTTAGCTCCAAATCTGCCCCTGTCATCGCTAGGGCCCTGGGTGGTGCCTCCTATGTTTCCTTCTCTAGAAAATCACAGTCCAGAACATAGGAGTCAGCCCAGATAAGAGCTTCACAAACCTGCATAAGAGGCCTCCTTAGGCCTGTGGCTCAATATTGCCAAGTTGCGAAGTTACCAGAAAGCAGTTCTGAGAAACACAAGACAACCTGCTGGCTGAAGGACATCGAGCTTCCCAAAAATGCCAGACATTCAACCCAGATTCCAGAAACTCCACACTTGGGAGTAGTACTCTCCCTATGGAATTAAGTCTATTCTAGATATATCTGTGGAAGGTTGAAGGTGATTCCCCAAAATATGTCTGTGCCAGAAGATTTGCAAATGTGCATTATCTGCAAAAAATGTGTTTTCCAGACATAATGTTTTTTTGTTTTGTTTTTTTGCAGATTTTAACCTTCAGATTATATCATTCCAGAATATCTGGGTGGGCTATAAATCCAATGGCAAGTGTCCCTATAGTCATCAGCGGAGAAGACACAGCAGAGAAGAAAGCCATTTGAGGATGAAGGCAAAGACTGAGGTTAGGCATCCGCAGTGCCAAGGGCCATCCAGAGTCCCCAGAGGATGAGAGAGGCGAGAAAGTCTTCCTTCTAGAGTCTCCCAAGAGAGCCGGTCACTGCCATTGCTTCTGTTGTCTGTTTGCTTTCACTTCTGGCACCCAGAGTTGTGAGAGAATGGACTTCCAGTGCATTCAGTCATAAAGTTCATGGTAATTTATTAAGGTAAGCACAGATAACTGACATACATCACCTTTACCAAACTGCAAACCCGTGATCAAGACACTCGGGCTGACCATCTAGTGGGAGTATGCCACCTGCCAAGATGAAAATCCTTAAAGAAAGATAGCAAAATCTGGACTCTCAACCATATAGCATTAGCCATGTCCACCACATAATTAAAACTAACTAGGTATGCAAGGTAGCAAGAAAATGGAAAATGTGATCCATGAGAGAAAGAGACAGAGAGACAGAGACAGAGACAGAGAGACAGAGGGAGACAAAGGGAGGGAGGCAGAGAGGCAGAGGTTGGAAAGGCATGCTAGAATTTGAATAGTTGAGACTTCAAAACAGCTGTTATAAATAGCTAGGAATTTCAAGAGCTTTCCACCTTGGGCCCAGCAAAATGGCTCCTGCAAAGAAGTGTGGCAAGAATAAGGGCCATTCTGCCATCAGCAAGGTGGAGGACTGAAAATACACCATCAACATTCACAAGGACATCCATGGAGAGTCAAGAAACGTGCCCCTTGGGCATTTAAGAAGATCCAGAAATTTGCCATGAAGGAGATGGAGACTCTGGATGTGCACATTGATACCAGGCTCAATAAAGCTGTCTGTTAAAGGAATAAGGTTGTCTAGAAAACGTAATGAGGATGAAAATTCACCAAACGAGCTCTGTACGACTGGTAACCTAAGTCCCTGTTACCACGTTGAAAAATCTCCAGACAGTGAATGTGGATGAGAACTAACTTTCAAATAAAGTTATAAATCTAAAAAAAAAAAAAAAAGAATTTCAAGAAAAAGATACACACAATGAACACATGAATAATCTTAGCAGTTAAAGGAAGGTAATACTAAAGAATCCAGTGGAAATTCTATAACCAAAAAAAGTATCTGAAAGAGGTCGATACATGTCCGAATTTTATAAGTATTTCTAATTTAAGGAGTAGCATGAAACACTGAAAATATCATCAGTCTTGGCATTCAGACACTGGTGTCACAAGTCTAGATGGTGGAATTTTGAGCAAGTTACTACGGTGGCTATGCTAAGCCAGTTCTGGTCTAAACAGCACCCCATCTGTTTCCCACCCATTTCTCTCAACTTTGCTTCTTACCTCCTCGTAACCAAGGATCTGAGGGAAATTAGCCACTTTCTCAGAAATCCCACATCACGATCCTGGGGAATAGCAACGTCTATTCCAGGCTGGAATAACTAAGTCTTTCACTTGAAAGTTTTAAGTAGAATTCAACAGTCAAGATTCTCTCATTTGGAGATTCCCTTCTGCCTAAGCCAGCTTGACCAACCTCTAATTCTTTGAGTAGTATTTTAAAGGATTTTAGTACACTAAAAAAATATATTGAGTTGCATAATTTAAACAAGACTCAGGTAAATTTATGTTACTTTTTTTTTTTTTGTGTGTGCCGGGGATGGCACTCAGGACCTTGTGCTTGCTAGGCAAGCGCTCTAAGCACTGAGCTAAATCCCCAGGCCCTGTTACCTCTTTTTAAACTTGGAGATAGTGAAGCATTCAAAAGACAACTAGTTCTAGAATGTCTCCCGCTATTTTTTCTCAGACACATCTCACTCCCGTTCATTATTGTCCCAGATGCCCATACTATGTCACACACCTTTGTCTTCACTTATCTCCTCCTACAACTCATTTCCCACTCTGCTCCCCTTATTAAAATTCCACCCATCCTTTTCATGCTGTGTGGGGAGCAACACCTCCAGGTGGCTTTTGTGGCCCACCTTCCTACCCCAGAACTTTCTAAACCTCTTTCAGGACATGGACATCACAGTGCTTCCATTGAAGCCTATACTGTTTATGTCTGCCTTCCCCCGGATGTGGACAAGCAAGAATTACATCTTTACCCATCTGTGAAACTTTAATTCGTTCTGTTTATTGAAGCTTTGCAATACCGTATAATGATTCATCGGTATTTCCTGAATTCCATCACATCTTACATCAGTAGAGACTCACCTCCAAGAGCTTTATGCGCCTATTAGATCTATGGAGAAAGATTAGATCTGAGGTTTCTGAGTAAAGATAAAAAAATCAACGGGGGACTCTATCCTCGAGTGTAGCTGGCACACAGCTGGTAGACCCTGAACGCTTGTTAAACTGAACAGCAAACGCGAGCCACAGCTGGTAATCAGAAGAAACAAGGCCATAGATTCAGAGAGGTTGAAGAAACTTCCCAGGTGACGCGGCAAGTGGTGAGTCCTCCTCTTCCTGTTCGATACACTCCTCCCATTTCTAACTTTACTGCATACTCTAATAGAACCCAGACTCTGCAACACTGCGTACCACTGAGGACCCGACGCTCCTGATCCCCTTTCTCCTTTTCCATCCCAAGGTAATGCCTCATATCTTCAAAAGAAGTCTCCTCTTTAATTTCGCTTGCGCGCCATCCTCAAGGCCCACGAGGGATTCGAGTGGCAGAACTGGATACAAGGTGTGCAGGAGAGCAGAGGGAGCTGTTTCTGCCAAGTCCCATTAGTCATAGCCAAGGTTGGTGAGAAAAGTTTTCATTTTTGCGAGTCATGGTTTATCTGTCTATAAATTTAGTAATGAAATGCCTATGCCACTGGGATGTGAAGAAATTTCATTTTTGCTTATAAAATCCTCAGGGCATGTTTGGATACAAAATGTAATAACACTATAAAATATTGCCCTGATATTGCTATCTCCAAGCCTGGAATTCATTTCTGCATTACGAGGAGCAAAGAAGAAGATTTATGGGAAGAGTAAGGACATAGCTTTTCTCGACTATTTAAGTGAGGTTTTTCTTTAAATAGTCATTGTCTGCTAGTGTTCTGTTGTTTGGAACCAACAAAGAGTATCTGTCAGTAGCTCTAGAAACTTCCTCTTTTCTGGTAGTCGGACCAAATCTTCAGTAGGAACAAAATGAGTTTCCATGTACTCAGCCTCACTATAAGAACAATTTCTACCATCCTTTCTATCAGTCCTCAAAATATTTTCATAGAGTAGGTGTTTTTAGTACTTTATCAATGCAGGAAGAAAGGCTCAGAGAGACTGGTCAAATTTCTTCCAGTCACACAGCAAGTTGTAACAGAACTGAGATTCACAGGCAGGTCTTTAAAGTTCCAAAAGCTTTCGCTTTTTCCCCAAGTAATTTATGCAAGGCCACAACCCACTATTCATTCAGACTCCCTGTTCGGAAACTTCTTATTTTCTTTAGAAGAAAGATTTAAAAATGAACAGGAATAGGAAGGATGTTCCCGGTGATTGGTTCGGGTGCCACTAGAAGTCGCTCCCAGCTTAGGGTGAGTGATGTGGGTAAAAATCTTGGTCTGTGATTCTGACCCAAAGAGACTCTCAGGAGATACTCATGGTCCCTCTCAACTGCATGGCGCCTTGGACAGACAGGACCCGGTCTCTTCAGTATCTCTCGAAATCCTGCTGACTGAGCTCGAAGGAATGAAAAGCTCGTAATGGCAAACAGAACAGAAGACGGGTATCAGCATGTGCAATATTCTAAAAATGGGACCCGGGATATAAGGACACTCAGGTGCTTGGGACAGTCCTGGGACGAGAGACACGCAGAGGCCCCAGAGAACAACGGCCCAGGCAGGAACAACTGGATTTGATGAGTTGTCTGTCTTCTATGTTTGAATATCTGGAAAAATTATCAGGAAGCACGTGACTTTGGGCGGAATGTACGTGGAACAAGAAGATCTGCATAGACAAGAAGGCCAGTGAAAAATGAGGCAATTGTCTGCCAGGGGAAAATAATGAAACGAGAAAGGAAATGAAATGATTATAAACAACTTGGTTCATGAACAATCGACATTGGCTTAGTTACAAGAAGGTGCAGGCAGATGAATGAGAAATTGTGAGACAGGGAGGGCAGGAAGCTAGGGCAGGACACACAAGAGACGGACCACTGTCATCTCAGCAAGGGGCTCAGGAGGTTTCACAGAAAACCGATAAACTGACAAGGAGCAGTGAACCTCCATTATTCAGAAATATGAGGTAAGCATCAGAAAAAAATATATTAGAAAGAGCCCAGTGTTGTTGCCTCTGTGGAGAGAAACAGAGGGTAGAGAGGAGGGGACAGGGGCTAGCACTGCTACTGTGAGCAAAACTGGGAGGCTGAGGCAGGAGGATCGCAAAGTGGAGCACAGCCTGGGAAACCTAGCACTTTAGTAAGACCCTGTCTCGAAATTTTACAAAGGTACTAGGGTTGGAGCGCAGAGCAGATGCCTTGGGTTCAAGCCCCAACACAGAGAGGGGTGGAAAGAGGAACAGAGGAGGGAGGGGAAGAGAGGGGAGGGGCGAGAAGAGGAACTGTGATAAACTAATTTAGTTATCACACACCCTTAGGCCACATTCACACACCCTAGACCAAGACACCTCCCAAAGCCACACCTTTGAGTGCATGAGGCTTTGGCCTCACAAATCGTAACAGATTTCGGTCTTATAATCAAAAGAGGAAGAAAGAAAAAGGAACTAGGGGTTTAGCTCAGGGCTTGCCCAGCATGCATGAGAGCCTGGGTTCAATCCAAAGAAGATGATGAAGAGGAAAAAGAGGACAAGAGCGAAGGAGAAGAGGAGGACAAGGAGAGGAAGGAGGAGGAGGGGGAAGGAAGAGTAGCAGGAGGGGTGTGTTGGGAGGAGCACAGGCGAACATAACCCTCCCGGCCAGGCCACACTGTCCGTCCCACCTATGGCAAAGCAAAAGGGAAGGCGACTGCAGAAACAGGTGGAGATTTATAAAGGAGTTTGGGCCAGCCTGAAAATGTAGGATGATAAGAAAAAAAAAATAGGATCACTAGAAATGCACCCACGGAAAGCTGCTAACACCGAAACAGAATAAGATAGACAACGTCGGCACAGCTAAAAGCTGGGAAGAGGCAAGATTTTGGAGAGGACGATAGCACAAGGATAAATTGTTTCCCTCGAGCCCTCAAGAACTCAGACTATGAAGTGACTGTCGCTGTTTCAACTGAGAGCTCCTTGGAGGACAAAAGTCCTTTCCAAACATCTACATGAGAGGGCTTGGGGTGAGGGGGACCTAGAATGTTTGTTCAATACATATTACGTAAACAGTTTCTGTATCAAACTTCTGAACCCCTTATATTTGAAGCTGAGACTATTTTAACACGCCAATGCAGTTTAAAATTGTATTATTAACTGTGAAATGATGTGTAAAAGTTAGCATGTTTACACATCATATGTGTTTATGCATCATATACACATCCCAGGATATACCGTATCACTTAGGGCATGTTTAGAAATCTCAGGTCTGCTGATAATCTAAAACCCACTTCTGACATTAACCACACCATCCCCTGTGATATTCTCCAGGTAAACATGAGTGTAACCATGGCCATAGCCAGTAGGTAGTTGAAATAATTAAAAGCCCTTTCAAACACTGTACGTTTGGGTAGAATTCACACATCAATTGTAGATGTTAATCACCTTATTAACAAGATACTGTTTTGAACGTGTGTTTTAGCTAGGAGTTGATCTTACCAATATCCCATAGCACAATAAAATTGCTCATTTTCAGAGGTTTAAATGCCTCACAGGCATATCTTGAGGCAGCAAAATTGAAAAAAGGAGAGAGAGAAAGCTATTTTCAACTCTCTAACTAAAAAACGTGGACTAGAATTCTCCATTATAATTCCCACACTAGTATCTCCTGCCAACATATAGAATGGACCATTAAATTCACAACAGTTCGGAGAGAGAATACGTTCAACACCACCAAGTAAAATGTTGTTAAAAGATTAATCTAATACAGTGAGCCCTCCTCCCCGAAGGATACCATATAAACTCTGGCGTGCAGCATACCTTCCATCAGTGGAAAGAAAAGGAGGTTTTCATGCACACCACATTCCATGAGGCTTCAATTTCCCATCACCTCTGGATTTTTAAAGGACTTTAATAGAAGTGTTTTATAGCAAGATTTTTGACATGTACCAGTTTTCATGAACACTTGAAGAAATTGATAATAACCTGCTTCATTTGCAGAAAACCCACCACAGCACACAGCTTCAAGTTTATTTCCTTAAATTTGGCAAGGAGACTACTTCAGTGGTCAGACAATCAAGAATTCTTCCTCTAGAGAGATCTGAAAGGAAGGTGGCTATTTTAATACTAGGAAAACCAAATAAGAAATTCACATAATAAAATAAGAATCTTCCGTTTACCCGCAAACAAAATGTACTTTAGAAATGCAATGATTTGATCAACACATGGGTCTTCAAATTCCCTAAATGAACTTAATTACCTTTAGTTGATATATAACTCTAAATACTAAAATAAATGCAGAAAAGATTGGCAATGTAGTATACTAATTATCTTATTTTAGTGTATATACACTAATTATTTTAGTGTATAACTATAAACCTAGATAGAGTTATAACGTGACATCGGATAATTATCCCTTTTTTAATCCTGGCAAATTCAGATTTAAAATAATAATAAATGGGAGCATAGAAATTTGTATCCATTAAGAATGGATCCACTAAGAACGGAAAGAGATCCACTCATTCCTGAGTGTCTTTAGCTGCACTATCCCAGCTGCCTCAAGGCCCTGAATGGATTCAAACCGTTTCCCTTTCATGGTCATTTTGACTTTGGGGAAGAGCTAGAAGCAGCACGGTGCCAGATCCGGAGAGTAGAGTGGATAAGGACACAGCATGATGTATTTCTAACCTTGTGTTTCTCTGGGCTAGCGCTCGGCGGCAGCAGTCACTGTATTTTTTTTATCACATCTGGTAAAGACCCTCAGGAAAGAGGACTCCAGAGCTGCTGCAGAAAGTGGCAAAGATGAAGGGATGAGTGTGCTTGAAGCAAATCGGAGGCAGGGAGTATTGTGACAGGGATTAATGCCAATGTGACTTTCACTGTAACTTTTTAACGTAAGCATTCACTGATTTTTTATCCTCCCTTGTAAATAACATATCTATTCAGTCCAGTAACATCATTTTTCTGAGTTAAAGAAAAATAATCTCCAAAAAGAAGTAAAGCCATATGTGCCGAAACAGCCGGATAAAACCAGAACCACTATAAATCCTGAGTAATAAGAAAACAAATGTGCATCATTGCTTATCTATGTAACAGGGCACTCAGCATCCCTTGCCCCGATCTTCGCAAACACCATCAAGTAAACAGATACTTTTAGAAACAAGTAGATAATAAAATTGCACGTGCAACATGACTTCACCCAGCAAAAGATGATTCCATAGCCATTTTTCTGTTTAATAAATTAATTGTAATATAGCCTGTCTTCAGAAGGAATCAATTTTAAATATATACGGTACAAAAGTTTGGGGGGCATCCTTTAGAAGGATACATAGTATCATGCAGGTATATGAAGCAGAGCAGGCTTTCCCTGGGTGTTTACGAAGTTAGATTTTGGCACATAGTGGAGCCATACAGTCTTGCACCAGGGAGAGCACCTAGTTAATCACCCAAGAGATGTATTTCAAAGAATAATCTTTTAAAACCCAGGAGAACCTCTAAATGCAGATAATGATAACATTCGATCTTATTCAAACTTTCTAGTAATCAAAGAAATGCAAAGTAACACAAAAAAGCATTTTCAGCTATTGAATTAAAAAACAATTTAAAATTTCACACTGCTTAGTTCTGGAAGGAGCACAATGCAGTAATTGCTATCACACATGATGGGAGGGAGAATTAATGGCATAAATCTAGAGATTGCTCCTCAAAATGGACACCAACGTTGCTACAGATATAATCCTAAATCCAGACAAATAAGTTTTTAACTCACATCCCCGTAGCATCATTCACCGTGGAGAAAACTGAACAGGACCAAATATCCACCAATCAGTACTACACAGACAACTCTGGGCCATCAGAGAAAACGTTTATAAAACTGCTAGTGGCATACACCTGTAATCCCAGCACTCAGGAGGCTGAGACAGGAGGATCACTGCAAGTTCAAGGGCAGCCGGGGCTACATAGTGAGTTCAAGTCTCACCTGGACTACATAGTCAGACCCTGTCTCAAAAAAAAAAAAAAAAATGTGGTTGTACTGTGAGGGAATGGCTGTGCTATAGTGAAAAGAAGAGGAATAAGACAATATAAAAACATCATTATAATTCCATCTTTAAAACACTGTGCATAAGGCAGGCTAGAAAGAAATCCATCAAAAGTTTACCCACTTATATTTGAGTAACTTTTCTCTCTCTTTTTTCTCCTATCATTCCTTATCTTCTAATTCAATTTTAGATGACCCTATTTCTCTTCATAATCCTTAAATTGTTAAAATAATTAGAACACTTGTTACTCATTTGGAAACCACAAAGAAACAAAGCACAGTTCAACTTCTTCTTTCAAAGTTTTTTGTATTTTTTTTGTTAGTGTATGTTTGCTGTATGTAATAATTACATTCTTCTTGAAGAAATCTAAAATAAAATTACAGCTGTGTACCGCTCAACCCCAGACGAGATGTTAATGTTGAAAACGCATCGCTGAGCAGTTGCACCACTGTGTGAAGACGAGAAAGCGGCAATGGCGGGTTGCCATCAGGGAAGGCTTCCTGGAGGAGGGAAGGGGAGCTGGAACAGGTGGGAATCATGCTGTGGGCCACAGCACATTTCAGAAGCAGCAAGCTTGCAGTTGAGACATTAGAAGTTAGGGAGAACCCAGATGGGAGATACACTGGGTGAAAATGTGCTATAAATTGTAAACCGCTATGCAAATGGCAGTCTTTATATTATCCCCCACGCATCCTAAAGAGTCTTTCTCATAAGAGAATCTTCAGCAAATTAAATTCTTCATACAGCTATGAGAAGAAGTCTCTGAAACAGGCTGAGCGTTCAGCAAGGCATTCGAGTCCTGGCAAAAGATGAAAATAACTCCAGGCAGTGTGTGCTGGTATACACTCTCCTAGTGTCTTTTCCAGGTGGGATCAAAAATAAGGTGAAAGCTGCTGTGGAATGACATCCAACAGAAAGGCAGCTTGTAAAAATATGACACTATGACCTCATTCACCTTAGTCACCAGATCTGGCACCGAATGACTTCTGGCTCTTCCCCAAAGTTAAAATGACCGTGAAAGGGAAACATTCTGAATCCATTCGGGACATGGAGGCTGCCAGGACAGTGCAACTAAAGACTCTCAAGAAAGGGAACTCCAGAGCTGCCGCAGGAAGTGCCAAGGACAATGGGATGAGCGTTCAAAGTGAGGGAGAGGCTTTCAAGGGGGATTAATGACAATGTGTTTTTTATTATAATTTTTTTCAATTTAAACACTCACTGTATCTTGTGATCACACCTCATATGTTACACCACACGCCAGGCATCCTTAAGACTGTCCCACTTATGAGATTATTAAATCCTGAGGCCCCTCTTGCCGAATAGGATTCTGACCCAGATTTTCAGACAAGAAACTGCATCCCGGGGTGGGGGCTAACTCAGTCAGGACCACAGAGCAAACGAGCTGGGGGGTCCAGATTCCACCAGCCTCGCACAGCACGAGGCACCAGGCTGCTCTCCCACGTGCCCAAGGCAGAGCCCGAAGGGACACACTTCCAACATAACTGTCCCAAGCTGTCAGGAGAGACTGCTGTTTCCCTACAATGACAGACGTCCTCAGGTGCCAGGAACAACTCCTGAAACTTTGACTTGTCACAGCTAAATTTAATACGGTAGGAAGAAACTGTCTACTTCAGACCCAGGAGTCCTTCCGGCCTTCCAAGGGGCAAGAAAACAGATGTGGATCTTATGAGAGAATCACTCCCTAGACAAACCAAGTACAAAGTGTTTCACGAACTCAGAAGGAAAAAAAAACCAAAACTGTCACCATCCTCTGGAATTTCTCTCCAGTTGAGCTGTGCGCAGAGTAAATTCTTCTCTTCTCTATCCCAAGTAGCCCAGCAAAGACGCATAGAAATTTCCAGAAAGATTCGCACCCAAACAATGCAAAATTAATGACACAGAATTAAAACCAAAACAAAGGGGGGGAAAAGCCTGTACTTGAGTTTACAAAGCCCTAAGTTTCTGACCCTATCACAGCAGTGTTGTGCTTCTATTAAAAAAAAAAAAAGGCACGAAACTTCATCATTTTTAAAATATTTTAGGTTGCTTCTCTTATCAGCTGGGTCCCTGAACTTGATGTTTTGCCAGATGAACTCTGTTGGATCCTGTTCACTTCGACGCATCCCCAGCACCAGCTAGTTAAGAGCTAGTTGAGATCTAACGGATCAAATCTCATGAATTTCAAGAATTCAGGAGGAGGAGTTGGTATCTGTACATGCTGTGAAATGGTCACCAGCATCAAGTTAGTGGAAACATTTGCCACTTCTTACAGAGACTTTGGTTTTGGATGGTGCGGACATTTATAACTTACTCTTCGCAAATTTCCAGGAGAAAAGTACACTACTCTTCGCTGTTCCCCACCATACTGTGGATTACATCCCCAGAACTGATTCATTTTAGATCCAGAAGTTCTGTGCTTCGGCCAGTATCACACTTCCCCAAATCCTCAGACCTTGGAAACCACCCTCTGCTCTCTCCTTCCATGACCTTGGCTCTTTTGGGATTCAGGCTGTAAGATGAGTAGACATTGTCAACATGTGATATACAAAGAACAGATTTGATCTCTTGTTCTTTTCCTGCATCCTTCCAATCCAGGAAGTCTGTGTGGGCCTGGTCTATTCTCTATGTTATGTGCACCTGTGAACACAACCCCTTCCATGTCCCGGTGGCCTCCATTTAACCCAACTCAAACACAACCACTTCCAGGTCACTGTGCCTCCATTCAACTCAATAGTGTAACCCTACCCATTAGATTTCATGCAGTTCCCTGGGGAAAAAAGCAGCAGTGAACCCATTCCTTTTTCCCTAACTTCTCCTAAACATGATACTGCAATGAATAGTAGCTTTATTCTTGCTCTGACATATTAAAAAAAAAAATAGACTCCTATATTAGTTGCTTTTCTAGAGTCAATGGTTTGCAAGAGAGCAGATTTAACACAGGACGTTTACATATTACAACATTGACACACACAAGCCAAATGCAGGAAGAGTGCAGAAGATCTATCTATGCACTGGAGACCCAAAAGATCCAATCAAAGGCTGGGAGCCCACAGCAATGCCCCATGTACAGTCGTGTCTGCACTAAAAGGCTGAAGAAATCTATACTGGAGCCGGGATATGACACTCACGGCGGAGATGAAGACCAGACTCCCCTCAAGCAAATAGCAGCCATCCCCGATGACACCAAGGCCCCAAACTCCTTCTGCAACAATAACAGCCAAGTTCCCTTCGGGAGAACCACCCACAACAGAGCTTCTCCCAGGAAACAGCCCCCTGCTATTTTCTGCTCCTGTTCTCCTTCATACTGTGTGGGCAACAATCCTCAGGTGGTTCCTCTACACCCAGAACCACACTAACTCAGGCTAGCTGGGTGCTCCCACTCAAGTTGGCCACAATAATAAGTCCACCACAATCCAGCCTGGTCAACTCGATAACCAGGCACATTTCTTTAAACCACAGTCTCCAGGGGCAGATTTGTAAAGAGTTCACATATCTTGGTCCGTTCAGATTTACATTAACAATACAATTATTGCACTCATTGCCACACCAGAAACACATATTTAAAGGAGTCTCAACATTGATTACAAACAGGTGTCCAAAAATTACAACTATACATACGAACATTCAACAGTTCCATTCTGTCTCTTGTTTCTTCTAAAACAAAGAATAGTTTACAAAGTACAATATACCAATACAATGCATCCACCTTAAAAAAACATGGCTTCAAATTTTAAAACTCTTTGGTTTCCACAGACTTTAACAACAGAGCATGGCAACATTAAGACACACCCCGAAGGATCTCCCACACCCCAAATACACTCTTCCCTTCTGCTCAAAGGCCTCACGTCATTTTTCCATTGTCCTGACTTTTCTCCGCAACCACGTTCTCCTCTGTTCATCCCTGCAGTCCACAGCTCCCCGCTGGCCAAAAGCTTCAAGTCACCCTGCTGGCTCTCCGCTCTTGATTTCCAACATGGATCCGGCCAAAAGCCCTCGACAGTAACTATGCTGCTGTCCCAACCCCAAACTGCACTGACATTTTTCTGCCACCCAGGCGGTATCTCCAAACACAAGCCAAATGCAGACCGACCTCTGCCGGAGCACACATGTTCTGCCTGGGACCCAGCAGCCAACAGTCCTTCTCAACAGAGGCCTCCTGAGCCTTGTCCTAACCGGCAGCATTTCTATCAATTACTGTGGTTTTCTGGGCTCTGACCAGAGTCTCCCATATAGTAAGTTTATACCTTCCAGGGCTGCCTCTTCAGCCAGTCTCTCAAAACCTTTCCAAATTAATTCCAAAGGCTCTTAAGCCACATGGCCAGGCAACGTCACAGCAAGGACCCCACTTCTCTGGTACCAATTTCTGTATTAGTTACTTTTCTAGAGTCAACGATTTGCAAGAGAGCAGATTTAATACAGGACGTTTACACATTACAACATTCACACACACAAGCCAAACGCAGGAAG